>MKEJ01013926.1:0-12352 GCA_001753735.1 Embelia ribes
ACTGTACTAGTATACCACTCTGTATTTCGGCTTCTAGTGATTTCTGAATCCAAGCTTATTAGGTGTAATAGTACACAGATTTGGTATACTGGTACACTACTCTGTACTAGTATACCACTCTATGTGCTAGCTTCTAGTGAGTTCTGAACCAAATAAAAGAGTTTGTATACCGGTACACTCCTTCGGTGTACCAGCACTCTCTGTGTACCTGTACACACCTTCTGTATACCAACACTCAGGCCAAACAAAAATTTTCACTTTGCATAATTGTAAGTAACAACATTACCACGCGACTACGCACTCAAAATTGGGGTTACATGCACTCAAAATAAAACATTTAGTCAAATTTCTGGGACATTACGAAAAGAATGAGATGCACTAGTGTCAAATAGAAAAGTGGCCCAAGAAGACATAAAGGGTAAAGTACCTTAGAGTTCAGAGGGTTCCCCTAGTTCCTGGACAGCTTGAGATATCGAGTAAACATACACTATAGGAGGCGGTTGAGATAAAGTCGCAACTGCCCAACTTCCACATAGTAGTTTCCACGAAAACCCCTATTCCTAGCCGAAAGACGAGAAGTAATAGAGGGTGCCAGAGATGGTGTCGAGATTGAGGCTGGTTGAGTATTGAAAGACTGCTCCGGATTTTGAGTAGTCGTACTTGGACAAATTGAGTGCATGTAACCCCAATTTTGATAGGCTCGACACTTAATTTGGGGGCAATTCTTGATTTGATGACTTATATCTCCATACTTGAAACATCCATTTAGGTCGTATATAGTTCTGAAACCAATAGGGACCGAAGTCACACGCCTCGACAGGTTTTATTAATAACTCTAAGCATAGGTCTCTCAAAACCTTTTATGATCATTTGGACTTCAATGCAACTCTAGTTGAAATTTGACTGTGTTGACATTCTTATCTACTTCTGCCCTGTCATCCTATGCTTCTAACTTTACCAGTGGCACTCAACTCAACGTTTCTGCGTCATGTAGTTCTTCTGCTCTGGCTCCATCAATACGCCATGCATTTTCTTCCTCTGCTTCTGAATACATTGCCATCTCAATAATTTCCTCATATATACTGTACCGATTAGGTGCTAATACCATCTGAATAGAGGGATGTAGCCCCAGCTCAGCCCCTCTTACTCGTAACTTTTCCATCGACACCATATCTACGGCAAATTGTAAATATGACTCAAATTTCTATGCATACTGCTCTACCGTAATGTTTCCTTGAATTAGCTCTATAAATTCTCATCGCTTCTCTTCTCCTTTTGTATTAGGAAAATATTTCCCAAAGAACACTTCTTTTAATTATCCCATTTCAAGTTTCGTACATTTGGGATCATTACTCGACCCATCTACCATTCGTTCAGTTTGTCCTTCAAGTAGAAAGGGGTTGTGGTTACTTTCACAAAGTCATTTTCAATACCCAATGTTTTGAATTACTTATCCACTTCTCCTACCCAATGACATGCCTCTATCGAGTCCACTTCACTAAAAAATACCGGTGCATTCATCTGTCCTAAGTTTCAATGTGCCCTATCGATTAAGGTCTATCTGTCAGTAGAATTGCTCCTAGCTCGAGTAGCCCCTACATCCATAATTGTCTATGCCATTCATTTCATTGTCGTCTATAGTATTAGAACAAGTCCCCAGCATTGTTGTTGAGTAGGGCTAGAACAGTAACCTCGACATTAGGCACTACGAAAGGGGCATGGGTCCCAGTCTAGGAAGGGTAAACCTTATCATTCACAGCTTTGTTGCCTAAATCCCCACCCTGGTTGTTTAGGTGCGATGAGGGTTCATCATGTAGGTGTTTACGCTCTATCACTGAAAACAAGAAGGCAAGTATTTCAAAGGCCAAAAATTATCTCTCCCAGACTGTATTTATTCACTTATAGTTATGCTCTTACTCATATTTATACCATACGCATATTCGCCACACAAGCATACTAGCAAACAACAATACTGGCAATCAAGAGGTCCACTTCTGTCCATGGTTCCACCCTCGTAACAGACTAACAAGACGTTCCCTTCCATTTTGTTATGGGTTTAGAAGTTGACTTGTCTTACCACCTAAAGGACGCTCACAATAATTCAGACAATTTCTATTCATAGTTACATCATACGTCACATTCTTACGTCATTTACTTATTATGTCTTATTAAATGCAACATGATAAGGGTGCTAGGGTGTCACCTTAGACACTACCAACACTTGTATGCAACTTATCCTCCATCCACCCTTACTCATCTACATCTATGCACCCATCTGGGCTTGGCCAGTTTTCGCCACCCAATTAGTTTTGACACTATAGTGTCACGCCCTCAAAATTCGAGGACTCTGGACATGTGCGATTTTTAGAAATTATTATATTATTTTAACATAAGGCCATATCCCAAAAACTACCAATAATGCCACTTCCTTCTATGCACAATGTACTATAACAAATATGAGAATAGACTTATAATATCATTGCATTATTTTACAAAATATGTGCCAAATTATGCAGAAATGGTTGAATGAATTCGGCTCGTTAACTTTACAAAACAAATGGTTTTCTATTACATGTGCATGTTTACTATATAGAGAATGCAACGTAGGCTCCGAGAAGGAGCCACCTCATCCCATGCCTTGACCCTCACAATAGTTGCTTGCATGCTTGTAACTTCCCATCCTTTATCTACTAATTGATAAACAAGAGATAGGCAAGATTAGCTAACGAATAATATTCCATATATTAATTAGAATATAATAGCAAAACATCATATATAATATCACAATGTTTACTCATCTTATCGTATTCATATACTCACAAAACTTATATCCTGAATGTAATATTATACTGGGGAAATATTTCACGCCAACTCGGGAATACGTACCCCAAGACTTTATGCATAGAGTTTTTAGTGGGTGCCTCTCCACACCTTGGATCTTGTAAGAGACCAAAACATTACTTAAACGAGAGTGTGTCTTCCACTCTGGTTTTATGTGCCAAAATGCACATTTTATAATTTTTGAAAAATAGTCTGCACAACTCTTCTTGTATTTTCACAAAAACATCATAAATTTCTTAAAAACGTCACCTCGTGTTTCTAACAAATATTACTAGAACGCACCAGAGTTTTAAATATTGGCCGTTACCATTACGTAAAGCGATTACATAATAGTTTTGGGAGTCATTGAAACCGTTACTGGTCGTTACTGAGGCGAGAATGAAATTCGTAGTTATAACGGTTGTTACATCCGCTATATCAACCATTACAGCATCATATCGGTCGTTACTGCCGTTAAGAGTCGTTACAACATTTAAGACTATTAGAAAAATCTAATAAAATTTTTAAAAAACAATGATATTTTGAGAATTAGATAGAGAAAATTTATCATAGCAATTTAAAAATGATTCATGGGAATTTGATATAGAAAATTTATCATAGTAATACAAAAATAATTCATCAAATAATTCATAAGAGGCCAAAAAAAAGCTAGTGATTGAATATTAAATAATTCAAATATGTCTAAAACGTGAAAATCAAATAAGGAAGTTATGATCCTGCACGACATTCCTTTTGGATGTAGAATAAAATAGTTTAAAATGTATGTTTGATGTTATTATTATATTTTTATTTGATGTAAATGATTTTTATCTACTTTAAATAAGTTTGTATTGTATGAAATATGATCTTTTATCTTTAATAACTCTAACATATAAAAAATATTAAAATAAAAAAAATATTAAAGCATTAAGAAATGCATATTTTGTTTATAGATTATTAAGAAATTTTAATATGAAAGTCATAAAAAGTATACGACACTATTAAGAATGTAATTCTATGTTATAAATAATGCGTGATATTGAAGTTTAGATGAGTTAAGCGAAATTGAAAAAAATTCTCAGCTCCACTTTTTGCAACCATAATGCTACAGCCATTACACCCTGAAATTGTTATACCACTATCATTGTCGTTACAACAACCGTCACCGTTATTTAAAACCTTGGTACACACATTTATATGCCACACTACGTATAATTTAACCAAACTTACAACAAACACATTTCTTTCACATATAATTTCTTAGTCACAATCTAGCATGCAATTAATCACACGATATGTCATACACCGCATAAATATGCAGATAATGGCACACATATATTATACAATAATTATCGTAAGGCCTACTTGTAACCCCCAAGAAATTTTGAGTAATTTTTTATTTTAATAATAATATTAATTTTTTTAGTTAATATTATTATTGTGTTGTATGCGTATGACATAGTTATTACAGAGTAGTATTTCATATGCGCAATACACATTACACATTTAAAATGTGTGAAAAGGGAAGTGGACACTTAATCAAAAGCATCTGATTCTGCTTTGTCCAGAGGGTGTCCAACAAGAGTGAGGCATTGGACAAACCCTTCCTGAACTTTACTTCTTGGACAAAAGTTGGAAAATTTTCTAAGTGTTTTTCCCTGTATCTGTCGTTGCGCCTGACGACAAATAGTCGTCGAACAGGCTACTCGGAGGGATCAGATGAGTCATTGGGCGTCTCGACATGTAAACAAATGCTTTTCAATCACTTGTCTTGTCTCCCTCGTTATTTTCCCCTAAAATTCCGAAATAGGAGAGAGAAAGTGTTGTGGTGTTCATTTCTTCCACTCTTTGAAAGCTCGATATCATCTAGTTACGGAGCTCCTTTGTAATTAAACAGCGGAGATTCTTCATCCTTAGAGTGAGGTGAATATTTTTACATAAGTTTTTCTTTCATTTCCTTCGTTTGATTTGCCTCTATTTTTATACACTTCTTGTACATGAAATGTTCCTCATGATGAGTAAAACACCTTTATGTCTCGATATTTAACGATTTGATTTTATTTGTTAGATCAAAGTGAGGGGTGAATAAGAGGCAAATTTTGGGCTTTTGCGTAGGAAGTCTTGGGACGATTTCTAGTGCATTTCCAGGCACGGTAGTCAACGAGCTTCAAAATAAAATTGATTACATTGTCGGTATGTAGTATGATGCGTATATGTGAATGTATGTACATGTGTGTGTGTATTGAATTTGGCATGATGGAGACATCTACTAGGTATAGTATCCTCATTACAGACTTGGTGTGATTAAATACATTATATAAACATAGAAAATGCTATAGCAATTATAACATGTTTCAATGCATTATATAGGTGTTGCATAAATGTGACATTGGTGTGATGTAGGTGTAGTTAATTTGCGTAAAGTTTAACATGAACCTCTTGTATGCAAAGTTATATGTTTTTCATATTATTTGGCGGAGTTATTATTTATATTTACACGCGTAGTTATAACATGTTTAATTGTGGATTTTAAATTGCATTACATAGCATTACATGGCGTAACATGAACATTATATATCATGAAAGTGGAGTTTTTGAAAGAAAATATGTGGAGTTGATTCGTGACATAAAAATATCAATTTTATAAAAATTCAAAGAAGTAATGAGGTTATTCAACCTCACCATGAAATATGGGAAACCAGATTTGGGATACTCCATTAATCGCGTCATACTACAAGTGGCAGGTCAATAAAGACTTTGGTTGCATCATACTTTGAGTGGTGGACCTTAGTGATTCATATGCAAGGTGATACTAGTCCCAAAATATTTTTATGTGGGTGTGGGCGTGCATGGGTGTGTGTATGTTGGCGTGAATTGCATTCATGAGCATAATTACATTTATGTCATGATACTCATATATGTTGTCATTTATATCCATCTGTGTACATATAGCTTAGTCTCTCTTTTATCATAGAGTTACTCGGCTAACCGTTACATGTTCTATTTTCTCTTTCATATACATATATACGTGGATTTATAGGTACGGAGGTGGGCTCTGACCATGTATAGATGCTTCTAGCGAAGATGTACATATTTTTGGCGCATATGGTTGGCAATTTCATTTTATGTACTTTATTTTAATGTATTAGCATATTCTGATAGTAGGATTATAGCAGTGTAGTAGTTATAGAGTGGTGAAAGTATAGATATATTCATACTCTTACACGAGGCGAATAACTTATGTATACCTTCCTCATGTTTTATTTTGGCTAGCATATAGCATGAGGTGTTATATTAGTAAAAATGAAAGTTTACTATTTTATATATTTTTAAGGAGTTGGCGCTGGCTTTCGTCCTTTCTTTTAAAAATAGCTTATATTTTCACTTATGTTGACGTGATGACTATAGTATGTGAGTAGGTTTATCGTGCAGTGGCGGATAGATGCGATGTGATTGGCGTATATGATTTTTAATTCTTTATTTTTGTTTTTTTTCCTCTTTTGGATCTCACGACTCTAGGTCACGAATTTCGAGCATGACACTACTACCCGTAAGTAATCTCTATCTTATTCTTTTAGCTCAATTTTATAAGCTTTAAGTTGGTTTATCTTTACATATGACATTGATTAGGCATGGTCTCATCCAATTTACCATCCTCGATCCTCAAAAGGGGTTCTATGGCTAAAAAACAGTACATGCATCTTAGTTTTAAGTCTGCCAATAACAATCAGTCGACGGATTTTCCTGTCTGGTTTAAAAATAGGTTGGTTTACTCCTTGAATCATTTTCAAATATCAAAATCTTCACCCTCAATGATATTTAGAAAGTTCACTTTCGTCATGCAAGGTAGTCGTAACGCCCCAGAATTTCACATCACATTCCGAGCATATTACTCACACAACATAGCATATAATGAAAGACAAGACTTCTCAAATTGATTTTATTTTCTCAACATCTCATAAAATATCTACCTGGGCTAAAAAGCCCATTTTCTTGAAAAACACCAAAATTTCAAAACAAATATCTTCTTGGCTCGATGGTCTATAATTTTTAAAATAAACGAAACATTATTCTTGAAATATTAAAATGAAACAGAACTACTATCCACATACTCGAGTAAGCTCCACCAAACTCTGATCCTAGATATATATACTCCACCTATTCTGGCCCTTACTTGGAATAACAAAATAAACCCAAATAGGCGGTTAGTTTTATTATGCTTGCGAGTAGAACAATAAGAAAATATATGCTTGTGAACATGAACAACCAAAGCACAACAACATATATCTCAAAACAACTATTCGAGAAAGAAAATAAAGAAAGAAAGTACTCATTTAATAATACCACAATTATTCTCTTTTATAATATTCAGTTATAATGTTTTTACACCTTAACACTACATTTTAACACACATACATACTCCACCGGTTGTGTGTTTTCCGTGACATTACGCATAAATGTTTAATGGATAGACTTCGCTATCTTAGGTCCCGCTCAGAACCTATAACCATTAGAAAATTTAGAGGGTTGGTCTTTGTACCATCTTATGTACCATCAATTTAGGGCATGTCCTCGCACCCTAAATATACAACTTCTCTATTTAAAGTGTCAGTCCTTGTACCCTTTAAATATAGAACTCACTTTATTTACTTTGATAAGAATGTTCTGTTTAGAGGTCTTGTCTTCGCACCCTCTAAATGTAGAACTCAGTTTATTTGCTCAATTCAAATATTCTCGTTATATTTTCTTCTTTCAAATACAATTCAACTCAATTTTCCCAATTTACACTACTCATAATAGCACATAGTTTTTCTACCACACATTATGGCACAAAAGCACATAATCACAACTCATGAACAAAATCACACAAAGACTCGTGGTTCCAATCACAAATATAGTAAATTCTAAATGCACCTATAATTGTGCATAGAAGATCCCTCAAATAAAAGACACCGAAGCAACCTTAGAGTTTCCCCTCTCCGAGCACCAATGGAAACGGATCACCTACACGGAACATATGTATTTCATTCTCAATTGACTTATTAAACCTCATCATATTGATTTACACAACTAGGGTTTGTTAGGGATTAAAGACACATGGAATAGATTCATGAAAAATTTATCTCAACACAACAAAGATTAAGAGTTGAATTCGATTCCGCATTTGGAACATCAAACGGAATGATCAATCACTAAGGATTGAAGTTTTCTTGGCTCAAAAACCCATTTACGCCCTTTTTCGTCTATTAGTTCGAGAATATCTGATAATAGACGTGTTTATTTGGCCCCACGCATAAAAATATAACATTCTAAATCTTAATAGTTCGATCGATCGAAACTCACTTGTCAAATTTTCAACAATTCTATCCATCCAACTATTATTTGGATCGATCAAACTTCACTGATCAAATTTTCAAGTTTCCACTTTGAATTAGCTTTTGTAGATAATTGAAATAAATTGAAATAAATTTCCACAAAATTTGTAGATAATTGAAATAAATTTCCATCATTAGTTTATAAACCTAAATTGGACTTACAGTTTAGGAGTTATGCCCAAAATATTAAATTGTTGTTCATAAAGTATTATTCACAAAAGTTATTTCACTTCTTTTGAAATTCTAAACTTATCATGCTTCTCCTCAATACTCGTAACATTGTTAAACATATCGTTTCAAGTATGCAACCCTTAAATTTTAAAATGGGGCCTTACAACTCTTCCCTCAAAAAAAAAAACTTCGTCCCCGACGTTTGGGTCCTCCTTAAAACAACTTTAAACTTCTAAATCGAACCCCATCACAAAAACTTCCAACTATTCTTTACTCATTCTCATAACAAGCTCATTAAGAACATATACATACAACCAATTTTTGGCAACTAATTTATGGTACCTTCTTCTCTCAGATTTTATAATCCATAGACACTCAACTATAAGCCACGCAATATCAACACGTTATTATAGCTTAAAATTAATCTTCCACTCATCGTCTAAATTATTTTAGTAATTCTTTTCTCTATAATTTAGGAATTTTGAAAAATATCGGCATCGCATCTCGTTCGTAACTCACACTCAGTTTTCTCTCCATACTACTACTAGACTTCCACACCTATAGAATATCACTTCTTAAACTATAAAGTATCTTTATATCTCAACACAAAATAATATCTTCAGGACTCATATTATTCATTTACTAAAAAGCAGTAATAGTATCCTTAATGCAATTCCAATGATAAACAACCACCAACAATAATACCATCTAGCATGCATATTAGATTTCCATAAACATTTAACCACTATCAACTACAAATGCTAATTTACTCAACTGACTAGCACATACATGGATCATCTATCTTACCAACCATATAATAATGTGTGATAATGCGATAATGTATCTGTATTTACCTCAATAAATGTCAACCCCACTTTTGCAACAAAATAACCAAAGTCACATAATCTAGACGTTCAGCTATACAGTACAATAGGAACCATACCACCACCAATACATCTACTTAAGGCATACGATAGTTACGTCAATCCTTGGGATAAATATACTCTCTAGGTCCACAACTATCATGATAATCACCTCAACGACAACACAAAATTCTATTGATAACATGACCTCACATTAGTGTCCGTATGACATTATATCCACAAAAACATGTCTCACTTACGACAACCCTACCAAATTCTCTTTTATACTCAACCATGAGTGTGTGTATATATATATATACATTTCACTACAATTTCATCATCTAATCATCCAAACATATCGCAATTCCAACCCTAGGTAAAAGATCATAAAATCTAGTAGTCATGGATCCCCAAACAATTCCAACCAGGACAAATTCACAAGTTAAATCTAACCGATAATATTTACAAGTATAAATTTAACCTCTCCACTATGACAAAGCCACCCACGACATCTACTCAAGAATCATGATAACTATGACAATTAATTAATTAATCCTCAATATATTTAACTTTAAAACAAGATCAACATAGGTGTAGACTTTAACACATTCATTTATTTCTCGACTCGACACCCAATACTCAAAATTTCCCTATTATTACTTGTTTTAACTATAATCAATATCTCTCAACAAATAAGTCCATGCTACCTTAACTATGTTACTATGGTATTCAATAATTAGCCACGGCCTCTTAACACACATGATCTAACAAATTCAACTACAGAAATCTCTTTGGAATTGAATCATATCCATAACGTAGTAAGTACTCTTGCTCAAGTTCCCACTCAGCATCATCCTCTACCTCTTGTCTTCCATAATGTTTCACATATCTCTAAGATATTTGTCACACAATTACATCCATCACCTTTACTACAATCTACACTCGGTACTACTTCTCTACGTCTTGTACTCAAGTATACTACCAAATACTAATTCCCCATAGGGTTAAACAACTCTATCTTTAAACTATACAACATCTACAAACTAGTCTCATGTTGCTCACACTAACAACTCCTACTCGATATAATCAATGTTATAAATCTTTTTTTTTTCTATCTTCAAAATGCTAACTTCACATACATATCAATCTCTCCATCTTACGTAAACATCTCTATAATTTCAGCACTTTTTATCACATCTCCATACTTTATTACATTTTCTAACTCCCCGATTTTTACACGCTTTGGTAGTTCTCGTTCTCAATAATTCTTGTGGTCTAACATCAAACCAAACATCTCCATAATAGTCATACGACACGTAGGCCTATGACTTTTACTTGATCTTCACCCACATCAAAACTTAACATCCAGCTCATCATACTTTACAATTCTGTCTCTTGGTTACTCAAATCTCTATTCATAAATTTCTTTAAATGCTTTACATGCTCAATGCATGCATGTTATTACCCCATACTTCCTGCTCATCTCTACAACTTTTATCACTAGTTAACTTGTTAATATGAACACCTCTTATTCAAGTTGTATACTCCAACAGATGTTTAATACAACCCACCTCGAAAGATTCAAATTCATCCTAGATTTCAACTTAATCATGTTCTCCTACTAGACCTATACTCTAAACCTCATCAACACAACTTTGTTCTAATTACAACAATGCCAATTAGAAATGATATATGTCTACTTCCTCACCTCCTTTTTAGCTCAATGTCGTTAATCGTCTCTTGCCTTGTATAAACATACTTAACTATTCCATATAGCTATACTCGTAATAGCTAATAAGCTCAAATAACTGCTCTTTTTCTCCTATTGCAAAACATAATTCTTCCACAATCATTACTCTTTAATACACATACAACTCTCACATATCAATCTTACACCACCCACTAACAAAACTCCCAAAAGTACCAACCAAAACAAACTTAAGATTCCATAGAAACACCACACATACCACATCCGCTGCGAACATTCTCGACCCCACCTTGACCACTAAGTCCTATACGTACCATAATCTAGACATAACAAATCACTCAAGCTATCAAATCCTATAACCCCAAGCTTCATCTCTTATACATCCCGACCGTTTCTACTAATCGTGTCACTCTATTCGCATCTCACTAGTCAAAATGAAATGACTCTCAGTAGGGTATGCTATGTTCTACATTATCTTCGAATCTTCTACAATTCTCAATTCTACTATATTTTCTAACTCATTCCTCATCATCTCAACCATATAACTCAACATAATCCATATTGCTCAAACTTTCAGTTTGATAATCTTTATAACTATATACAATGGTTTAATGAAATTTGTGTCTCAAATGACTTCTACACCAAACACAAATTTTATCATACTAATACCTTACCATAAAACATGCTCCGAACCAAACACTTCACCGACTCTACACAGTATCCTCAACCATCAAATTCTAATACGTTTCTTTCAATTCTTATCTCAGTTCACCTAATCCACTCGCACGACTCAAATGACCAATTTACTACACGACAAAATGGTTGGGTGAATATTCAATAATCGCACGCATTCTGACCAACAACTACTCATAGGATTAATAAAACTTTAGCACTCTTCCTAATATAACTCGTAGCTTAGCAACTTTTTAAATATCCGGTATACACATTCACAACTCACCCTTGTCACTAGGTCCTGTTTTCAGTAAATTATCTTTTTTGGAAGTGTAGTTTTCTCAAACTCTATATTCTTTTACACCGAATTCAACCACTAAGTTACTTTTCGATATTTTCATCTTCTTTCTCACTGATGAAGCTACATCTAACAATATTTACCAAAAACTTTCTCGCTATACTTTTAGAATTCATTGTCATTGATATCTCAAACTTTAAAAACAACAAATTCTGAACATCTACATTCTCATCAATACTCAATGCTCGCTCATGCCTATCGAAACATCTACTAGACATGTGGTACAGGAACAATTCCTCTACACTTATGTGAATGCTTTAGCAACTACTCGTATTACTACCTCCTTAACTACAACTTATTACTATGATATCAAGTCATAGTAGACAACTGGAATCATAAAAGAACTTCGAGAAGAAAATCACAATAATTTGTCATCCAACTTTGT
>MKEJ01013934.1:0-13773 GCA_001753735.1 Embelia ribes
TCGACTGATCACCATTAAAGAGTTGACAAAATAATCTCTCTATCGTTGATTAATGTCCTCATCTTTTACTAAAACCTTGTTATTCTCACTTTTTATGCACCTCGCGCTATTTAAATCCTTACTCTTCTTATCTTTCACTCTTGTAATTTTATACAACTCATTTTCTCCTTCTTTTATATCTAATCTTCTTTACAGTTCCTCATGAACTTTAGATTTTGCATCATTGATGACTTTTTTTACTTCCATCTTTGTTTCTTTGTATCTCTCATAAGCCTGATCATCCCTACACTTTTTGAGTTTATAATGACCTGAAAATATGTATAAATTTTTTGCGTAAATAAATAATATCATTTGAGTTTTAATGTATTATTTATTTAAATTGTTTTGAGCATTTGAATTATTTCGTTTTGGGATTTGAGTTGCAGAGTAGCGAGCCTTTTCGGTGGTAGATCTTATATATATGTTTATCATGTTTAAACATATATTATATTAATTAAATGCCAAAATAAATACATTATAATAATATTATAATGTATATATATGGATTTTGTATATATAAAGCAAGAGTTGAAAATCAAATATAGTAGGCTCTAAGACAGAGTATGTGAGGGTGTCCAACGGTCTAAGTCGCCGGACAGTCGGCTAGAAAACTATACTAAAAGGCTGAAATTGTACCAAGTTTTCGCAAATTATGAGAAATTTGGCTTGTCCGACTGGTGTCCGGTGGCGGACAGTCAACTCCGGGTCAATGGACAGTATGTTTTCGTCCTTCACCTTTTTGGCTTTTGTCTTCATAGTTTTTGATATCAAAAAGTCACTTTTCATTTTATAAAAACACCGGAGAGAGAAAGAGTGAGGAGAGGTGATTTATATTGTCTTCGAGTGGTTTTATCTACTTCGAGTCATTGTTTACGAAAATAAAATTGATATTCGAGTTTCTTGAAGCGAGATCATCATTTTGACGTAAGTCTCATTCTTTCTTTCTTTCGTTTGTCTTGTCTCAATATGCGTACTTTTCGTATCTTTCGAAACAAAGTTAATAAACTTGTTTCTTATCTTGCGTATATCATTTTTATGTAAAGGGTTGTCTTGATTTGAAGACGGATCTAGATCATACTTGGGGTTTTATTCGAGGAGTTCAAAGAGGTTTTCGAATGTTGGAGTCTCGTATCCGTTCAGGTTAAATTGAAGCTTTCAAGTCGAGGTAAGGTAGATTCAGACTAATAAGATAAATTCGCATTTATGTTAGTAGTCGTCATGTATGACGAGTTTCGTTTTGATTTCGAGTTTTAAATTATGGTTTCGTGTTCTTAATTATTATTATTGTTTTATTCATTTTTGACATGTGACTAGTTTAAAGCATGTTGTATGAGTATTCGAGCATGAGCATATATTTTCGAGACTTATATTCATGAACATGAAATTTGAGACATGTAGAACATTATCGAGACACGAAGAAACATTGACGTACTAGTCTCATCTTGAGTCATTTTACTTTCTTTTCGAGATTATGTATCAACTTTTATAATCTAAAATTTAAAGCATTTACGAGCGACCTAACAGCTTTGAGTTGAGTTTATGACATGAGGTTATTCCTGGAGAGAGCCATTGTAGAAAAGGACATTCGAGAGGCCCAAAGAGTGACAGAAGGACATTTGATAGGTCCTTGTTCAAAGAGATGCTAGTATCAAATTTATATTTTAAGTCGAGATTCGAGTTGAGTATCGAGTTAGAGATTCATATATGTAGGATTCGAGTATTGAGATTTGTTGTACCTTATATGGTACATTCGTAGTATCGAGAACGTGAATACCCCTCATATTCTTAATGTGCCTATATTTTCATTCGAGATATATTTGGCTTTTAAGCATACGTAGTTGCATCCATTCATTTCGAGTACTTTATAGATTCTTCTTTATAGTATTACTCATAATCTAACCATATATTTTCATTTGAATTTTTTGCAATATATATATCGCTTTTGTAGGTGCTAAGGAAGGCATGAGGCATGCTTGAGTTGCTTATGTGCTATTTTGCTGTCATATCTTTTGGATTGTTTCAAGTTAAGGATTTGTGTTGTCATAGTTTTGTTGTATTATGTTGAAGCATTGATGTTAAACCCACAATATGATAGCTATATTTTCTTTGTTTTGTTATATCGTAGTTTCAACATCATATCACCTATGTATAGTCGAGACTCGGTTTTAAAAGTGTAATAACTTTCTTCTATGTTGTCGAGCAAGCAGCTTAACTATGTGTTATAAACGTGGTGTTTACTATTGGTTGTTAATGTTGTACATATATGTAAGTTTTCAAAATGCTTTCTATATGTATATTCGATTATCGAGCTTTGTGTTGACTTATACGTATTCAAGTTTTATTGTCATATACTTTCTTATATTCCACATTTATATTCTTCTAAAGATCGTGTCCCCAGGTTCGCGTAATTCGGGGTACGACAAATAAAGAAAAAAAATAAACACTAGAATTAACTTTCAAAAACTAAAATTCAAAAGGCATAAGCATGCAAGGGCATGACATGAAGAACAATCTGTATAAAAACGGAGCCAGGATTTTTATATAGGGGGTAAAATCACATAAAGGCACAATCATTCAATTCCAAAGAAGAATACAATATACATTGAAATATATAAAAATAAAAGTACCCAAAAGTAAATATTTTTTTATTATAATAAAGACATAACTTCAAATTGACCCATACGCGTTGCCATATTTTAAAAATAATTCACAATTGCTTCATTTTGCATGCTATTAAATACATCTTTGTCAATATATAAAATTAAACTATCATTCAACCAGTCATCACCTATTCGGTTATGGATTTGATTCTTTACTATCTTTATACCCAAGATTGCTCTCTCCACCGTGACAGTTGCAACAAGCAAAATTAGAGCCAACAATAATAGTTTTTTAGATTATATTTTCATCAAATTCGCAATTAAGCCGAACTAATTCATCAATGAAATAATTTTCAATTTTTATCAAATTCGGAATTAAACAAAAAAGTAGCAAACACATGCTTTTCAATTGACCAATTATTAACCATAAAATTCTCAACTATATTTTCAGCAAATTCGCAATTAAGTATAACTAATTCATTAATGAAATAATTCTCATTTTTTATCAAATTGGGAATTAAACAAAAAAGTAGCTACCAAACAATTTCTAATTGGCCAGTTATTAACCGTAAAATTCTCAACTATATTTTCATCAAATTCGCAATTAACCGAAAGTAATTTATCAATGAAATAATTCCCAATTTACCAATTTAAGTTCTCTATCAAGTAAACAATCTCTAATTAAGCAATTCAAAATCCTAATAATCAAGATTAAACAAAGTATTATTGATTAAAATCTACAAAAATTGAAAAGCACAAATTTAAATTTACTTATTTAGGGCTTCTTTACTTCACAGAGCTCGGTGAGCCTGCTTTTGAGCAGCAAACACAAACACCGCAGGGTGGCAATGCGGACAAGAAATGCGGCAAAGGACAATCCCCTTAATATGAATTTTCTTTTACTTTGTTAAAAAAAGCGCATTATTGTAAGCAACTCTTAAGTTTTATCTAAGTCACCGATTCGCAGAGTGAGAATGGAAGCTTCGAGCTTATAATTCAAAAATTAGTAGGAACGTGAGCAAAAAGAAGGTCACAAGTGAAGATCCGCAATGCATTTTCATGCTTCTTTTCCAGGGCATTTTTTAATCCCCCCAAAAATTGGTGTCAGACGCACCCATTGATAGGGGTAGTAGGATACGAGAAACAACCCGCTTTATATAAAATGAATTTGTTCCGTTATACTATTTTTACGGAAGAAAATTAAATATTATCTTTTGAGTGTAAAGAGCATTTGCATCATATTCCCTATAATTTTTATTTTTATTATTTTACATAATCAAAATTAGATAATATTACTTTTTAACTTTGCATCATATTATTTATGGTTAACTAAAATAGAAATTTTCCATAATATTTTTTCAAATCTAAATACAACTATTCATTCATTAAACATATAAAACTAATATATTATCTTCATGTCATATTATTTCACTATTATTTTAAAAATTTATTATACTCCCTTTTCACTCATTTCACTAATATTATTAACTAAATTTAAAATAAAATATAAGTATTTAAAATTATTAAATAGTAATTATAAATTAAATTTTAAATTTAATATTTAAAATAATTATTGAGCTTAAAACTACTAAATACTATTTTTTAAATAGAATTATTAAATATTATTTCTTAGCTTTAAACATTATTTATTGAAAATTAAATTAAAATTGATATTATAAAAATTTAATGCTAAGAAATAATAGTTGTTTATTAAGCAGTTTTATTTATATTTCTATTATTTATGTAATGAATCTTTATAGGATTTTTTATTTGTATTTTTTTCTAGCCTATCACTTGTATTTTCCTTTCTCTCCCTTTGTTTTAAGATAAATTTAATTTATATAATGAATAAAAAATTAAATAAAAATAAAAATTATAAATTTAAAGGTAAGAAATAATAATATTTTTATTAATATATAATTAAATAAATAATATTTCATAATAAAATGTTGTGGCATGTGTGGAATTTTAAGTGTGAAATAGTTAAATATATAAAAATAATATTTTAAATAATATAATGCAAACGCTTTAAGACCATAATTTCTCATCGAATAATAAAATTAAATTCTTTTATAGAAAACTTGTACCATATTTGGGCCAAGAAGCAAAAAAGAAATAATCTCTGCTTCAAAAACAAACCCATTTAAAAAAAGATACGAATAACAAACAAGCCCATATTTGAACTTGATAAGAACAAAAGCAATCTCGAAGGGATACAAACACCCAACTCACAACTTCACAAGCTCAAAATTTTAGGGGTTTTAGAAAAATTATGTAATGAAAACCATACGAACATATATGAATGAAGTTAAATTATATGCATTGATCTTTTCCTTAAAAACAAAACCTATGCATATAATCTAACTATATTATATAGTTTCTTCATATGATTTCGCGCTAATCATTTTCCTATTTAGCTATCTTGCATGCGCGAAATGCACAATAAACGCAACGAGATAGAAGTACGAAAGCCCAATCAAAGTAAATTTCAAATCCCGTATCATCATTGTTAAATAATGTAAACAGGAGAAAAAAATAATTTGGTCTTATTCATTATGAGGAGAAACCTCGTTATATATACGTGCATTAAGTACCCCAGTTAGAATTGGAATAAAAAATACTAGTCTAAATCTGAATTAAAAACAAAATATGTTCCTATCAAAATTCTACTAAACTAAATCTTATAAAATCTTTCTTAACTTGTCCAACTATAATATGCATACATATCAATATCTTTAATAACCACTTTGAATTGAAAGGAAATTCAAATCAGTTAAATATATATCGTAAATATGATAAGCTTAGGATGCAGATTTTATATATACATATAGAAAATTTTTATGCATTCCTCCATTCAAATTTGACAAGTAAAAGCATTCACATAAGTTTAACTAAGCTTATTAGTTAAAATAGCTCCAAAATGCTATTATTTCTATTTTACCCATTCGTTTTCCAAGTATCTCATGCATCATTTTAGCTATTTTAGCTAATTGCTACAATTTTAATTTTTTATATATTTTTTTACTTAATATTTTTTAATTAATAATGATATATTAAAATTAACTTTGATAGCCAAAAATTATCTTTTTGATAACAATTATTTTTTTTTTATAAAATTGTTAAATATATGTATCAATATAAATATTTTATTGAAGTATATTTTGTAAGTTTTAATATGGTGTATGGCATGAAAAAATGAGGAGAGAATATGCACAAAAACGAGAAAGAATATACTACATTAAATGGCTAAATATAGCTAATCCCTTTAATAATGGCTAATATAGCCAATGACTTAGCTAACCTTATGTATGCATAATTTAGGTCTTTTTTATAAAATGGTTAACTAAAATAGCTTAAAATTTGGATTTAGCAAATCAGATGTAATGCTCTAAAAGAGAGACTATTAATTTTGGTTTTAATATATTAATGTTGCTTCTCTATATTCGACGTGTCGATTCCTAAATATTATACCTATAATGTATAAAATCCATAAACTTGTGTAGTATTGCAGTTCGTCAACACTTCAACATAACGGTAGAAAAGGATTAACATTTCCCTGCATACATATTTAGTCCCGTAATACAATAAAAATCCCAAATATCAATTCATATAGAGGAAAGGAAAATGGGGATCAATCATGATCCAAGTACCGATTAAGAAACAAGAAATCAAAATGTGGTTTGTTTTACACCTAATATCAACTCATAGTGTTTCATTTCAAAGTAATAAAACCATTTTTATTTGTCCTAAAGGTGAAAACCAGTCCATCTCCTAAAACTTCTAAAATCACTTCCTTGTGAAACTGCTAAACCAATCCCACTCTTACCCCCTTTCCCAATCCCTCTATAATACAATCTCCATTGATCTTCATCCCCATCCATCTCAACAAGACAAGGCATTCCCACCCCTTTACTATCCCACCCATCCCCTTCGGACGCTTCCAAGATCGCTTTGTTTCCAAGCCTTTCCCAAGTTTTCAACCCATCTTTAGACAATGCCAAGCCGATACTTCTAGCCCCGCTAACCCCCACTCCCTCGTACGCCATCACATAGTTTCCATCTTTTTTGTTTTTCGAAACACAGGGGTTCATCGCCCCTAGTTCATCGAAAGCCGCCATTTTCCCCCCCTCGATCACTCTCCCCAACTTCACCCACTTGATCCCGTCCCTTGACCTTGCCAATCCGATTCCGAAAACACCATTTTTGGTATCAAAAGAATGGTAGTACATCCTCAAATCACCAGTTTGGTGAAAAACAACTTGAGGTGAGGCTATGAAAGCAGAATCCCAATTCTCATTCGAACCTAAATCAAACAAAGCCCCACTATGATGCTCCCCCTCGATCCTAGACCAATGTCTCCCATCGTGGCTCATCGCCAAGCCTGGAAAAGACTTAAAAGCCCTTAAATTCCCACCACTCTCATCTCTCTCACCACCGACCATCCGCAACCTCTCGGGATTTTCCAACAGGAAATCTACAAAATTCTTGCAAGATTCGACCTTTTCGGAGCTAAAACCGGTGTAGTAAAGCCAATAGAAGGCATTGTTAGCCCTAACTTTTGAGCTAGACATGATCACAACTTCACTAGGCCTAATACTCAATGTATCAAAAGCCCACCAATCTTTCCCACAATTCATCACAACACCCACATCATTGCTAGATTTAACACTTCCACCCCCTCTCTCCCAAACAACCCCATTGCTTGAGACTGCCAACCCAATCAAATCGTGCCCCAAGGGATCCTTCCCGGAGCTCCCGTGGTACCACATATACCACCTCTCCTCATCATCACTCAAGAATCTCTTCACCACAGGGGACCCAATTTCAAAACTATCCCACGAGTCGTTCGGGCCTAAATCGAAAACTAAACCCCTTAAAAGCGACGGATTCAGAGACGACATGGGTTGAATTGAAGTGGGTTTATGGGGATTTGAATTGTGTTGAGAATTAGAATTAGGGTTTTGGTTGTCTGTAGGGTTTTCTCTGTCTGTGTTAGGTTTTGTGGAGCAATAAGTGAGAAAAGTGGGGAATTTTCTGGTTCTGATGTTATGAATTGGGAGTTTTTGGGATGTAATAAAAAGGGTATTTCTTTTATTTTGATTTGGGGTTATGAAAGTGCTAAATTTTTTGTTAATTTTGATATTGATAGCTGCAGTTAACAGAGTATCCATGGCTTGAGTATGGACAATAATGGAGTTTGAAGAGATTAATAAATGGGGAAAAAAACACTAATTTTGGAAATCAAAAGAAAATAAATTTTGACAAGAATGGGGGAGAGAGGGAGAATGGGAGGAATGCTTTGTACCTTATCCAAATCTCCAAGATTGGGTCAAAAAGTGAATAACAACAAAGAAAAAGGAGGGAAAATTAGGGCAATTTAGTGCAGCCAGATTTAAAAAGTTAAATTAAAATAGTGTAAAGTTGCAACAAAATTAATAAATTTTGTGCGTTAAGGTGATAAAGTATGTGATCTTGGACAAGGGAAAAGCTAGAGAGAATAATTTCTTCCTTACATACCAATTAAAGTACTTAGGGTTTGATTTATTGGATCTTTTAATCTAAGCTTAATTGTATTTGGTTGTATAAGCAGCGTAACTTTTTAGTTGAGTTTATCTATTATTTTAGTATAAAAAAACTAATATTCCTAAGCTGGATTCATATATTAGCCTAAGCCCTAAGAACTGTTTTGGCCTTATTTAAAAGCTACAATCTAACAAAACCCTTAAATCTTGTTTGGTATTGATTCTATAGACATAAGCTGCTTCTGTTTCTCTGTTCTAATAAAAATTTGTTACTTGTGTTTGGTTAAAAGATTGCAAAAATTGGCACTAGAAAAGCTAGATACTTTTAATTTCTAAATTATCAAAGGAATAAGAACTTTGCTTTGCAAGCTTTCCTGGGCAAAATTGTGAAGGCCCAAATATTAAAGGCAAATTCTGGGACCGTCCCATACTTTGAGGGCCGAAACTCAAATTACCAAAAAGTTAAAACAACCATCGAACTTACATTTAAATGCTTTCCTTCACATACCATTTTCTACCATTAGCCTGCGCCCTAGGAACTGGTTTAGAACGGTCACTCCTCTTACAGGCACAGGCAGACAGAGTAGGGGTCACGACCCTTCCAATCTCCAAAATTCTTTCGAAATATTTGTAGAAAATTTGAATTTTTTTATTATTTCGCCATTAGGTGCCCTAAGAAAAGATAAATATATATAATCATTTACAAAGTTTGAGTGGAATCAGAACCCCGCCCTTGAATCATGTGTCTGCTCCTGATTATAGGATCTATTTTAATTTGTTTAAAGGTTGAGAGCCAATATGGAGGTTAAGGTTTTAAAACTCAGCTGTTATCTTTACGTAATGGTGTTATGTATGGTTTTAGCCGTCACCGTCACCACCACCGCCACTGCCACCGTTACGGTCGATATATCAATCAAAATAGAATTTTTGTCCGCAACGGTCAAAACTGCTACGTACCAACTATTATAAAGTCCTATTGACCGTTACGGAACCGTAAGGCCGTTACATGCTGTTATTGAAAAAATAAAATTTTGTAAGGAAGACAAAATTTCGCGATTCCAATTTCTGCAACCGTTATGTTACAGTTGTTATATATCGAAATCATTACACCACCACCATTACAATTACAACAACCACTTTTATTTGAAATTTTGATTGAAGTTAAATAAGTAATATTGGAAACCCTCTCCGATTTTTGAAAATCAATAGGTGGGTTATTTCTATCTCGTTTTAATGATTGAGATTTTATACATACAAGTGTTTAAATTTTTTTATATATTGCTATATATGGACTTTTCTTCTTAAAAAATTGTATTAAGACCCACAGAAATATATTTTGAATGATAATGTTAATAATATATATATATATGTACATATTGAATAGTTATATATAAAAAAATCCTACTTGTACGTACAATACTCATCTTGTCTAAAGTTCGGGATCTTATTTCCATTTTTACATGCATTTTAGCCCCTCTGTTTCCCTTCTTCTCAATCCTATTTAGTAAAGATCTAGCTGTCATACGAAGCACTTTTTTATTTCTAAAACCAATTACTATGTTCCAGAAATACATACAAAAAATTAGAAGGGGTGATTATCAATGAGTTCCTATGCAGAAGTGGTTAGATTTTCTACTCATCCCATTTTCTATTTTGTTGCAAAATCATATTTTTCAAACTATCTGTGTTTCCATTGTGTATGTGAAATGAAAATATATATTCTTTATTTATTTTCCAGTATTGATTATTGGTTGTTTGATAAATGATTTTGAAGGATTGCGTTCTCAAAGTGAATGTTCAATGTGAGGCTTGCAGGGGGAAGCTACAAGAAGTGCTAAGTTCTATCTCTGGTAATATTATTCATTGCCAATGCTTTTTTAGAATGCATGAGCCCATTCATATAATTTTTGAAATTTTAGGTTGATATAAAAATGCGATTTGTGGGTCACGAATTCATATATATATATATATATATATATATAATTGTTAGTAGTGCTACCGGAGTTATTGCATCATTGTAGATTCGAGACGTTCATGTTGCACTTCTCAAACGTGTTTATGAATTTATTTGGAGTCATAAGATTAAACCATCCATATGTGCAAGTATACGGTGTTAATAGTTGTTATTCTCCTAAAAAAAAAAAAAGAAAAAAAAAAGTGTTTATGGGTATGTAAACTGGCAAAGTTTTCTTTTAAATTAAGTATGCCCAACCCAAATTAATTTGAAACCAAAATTTACTTAGTTTTGACATAGGTTAAAATTTAATCTCTAGTTGTATAGTACTCGTGTTAATTCTTCATTATGCAAGTGAACTTAGTTTAAAATAATTAAAATTCAGAATAGGTTGACTGTAAAAAGTATCTTAAACATTGAAATCTCAAGGTTTGTACTATTAAATCTGTGTCTTCCTCACATTATATTACCGAAATTATTTAGTTTTAACGGACCCTCAAGTGCCAAACACATTTAGTCTAACTATATATGCGCCGACACTTAGAATACAATTTGCCTTTATTTAGGAATTATTTGGTTGTCACTTTTAAGCAAATAAGCCAATTTATTTGGTTACAACTTAAAACTTTTAACTTATTTGAGCCAAAAAATAACAAATAAGCTCAGTTTAAAAGTTGAGGTGTTAAACGTTGTCTAACTTTTAAGTACAAAAATTGATAAATTGAAACTTATAATGTCCAACCAAACAATCCCATAAAGGACACGAAGAGAAGCTAATGTGCAAAGCTATTGACTAGCGTGGGTGCACAGATGCTTGTTGTCGCTGGTTGCACCACATCACCGATCTACTGATGTGGTGCAATCAGAGAGCCTATGTTTGTACACGTAATCGTGCATAACCACCATATTGAAGTTGAGTTTGGTAATAATAATTTTAGGAGCTGCTTTTGTTTTTGTTTTCAGAATGAAAAACAGGTGAGGTGTTTAAGAGCCCTTGGTATCACTTTTAAAAGTTTATTCTGGTTCTCCATCATTAGTGTTTAGAGATCCCCAAAAAATATTAATTACATTAACAACACATTTCCATTTTTATTTATTTACTTACTATATAAAGAGAGCTTTTTTCACAATTTTACCAATATCTTGTCAATGCAATTTCTAAAACTTATTTATCAAACACTATAACGATACTCATTTTTGGAATTCACTTTCGGAGACCTCTTTTGAGAAGCGAATTATGAAAAATATCTGCATTACCATACAAAGCAAGAACTTTGTGTCTATATTTGACCCTTTTTTTTTTTAGGAGAATACTCAGTGGCCATTGATTCAGAAGAAGGCTTGACAAAGATCACAGGGGAGATAGAACCAAACATTCTCCTCTCTGCACTATCAAGGAATGGGAAACATGCAGAGCTCAAGTCACTCAAGCTCAAAAGCCCAAAACCAAAAAGTGCTTATGACAACAATGGCCATTCTGGTTCAAATGGCTTGTGTGGACCTTATGGTTGTTGGTCAATACCCTATGGTTCCGAAGAGCGAAGGGCCGTGCCTCAGGGGATGTGGCACGAGACCGATCAAAGCTACTATCATCCTTTCCATGGTTCAAATTACGGGCACAATGGCGCTTCCCATTCCAATAATTATCCCTTTCGGCATTGTACTCTACAGTAGTGAGTTTTATTTGATTATTCTGAGTTAGAAATTGTCTTTTAAAGTTACGGTTATGGTGTATTATTCTCAATTTTATAAATAATGGTCAGAAGTAACTTGGAACCTTGTATGTAAGGAAATAGTTCGGCCCGCTCTTGAAACTTGGTGTCTATGAAGCAATGAGATTGGCATTCATAGTTCTTAATCCTTGACTTGTATTTATGCAGCGATGTATAGAACTCTGGGAGTCAAATTATAATTTTCAAGTTGCCGGACACAGCAATGGACATCGGGGTTCAAAATTCAAACTGGTAAAAAAAAAAAAAAATCATGATTATGCGCAACGTACCAAACTTAGTTAAAGAAACGCAAAGTAATATCGTTTCGGCGAGTTCACTTAGTACTAGGAAACTCACCTCCTAAAGGTGAAAATTAGTTTGCTCTTCAAACACTAGATTGCATTTTCTTCAATAGAAAGTAAATATTCTAGTAACTTTTGGTGCTTAGTTAGGTGTATATTTAGCAACTTTGCTTAACCAAAAAGCTCTTTTGCCATTGGGATGACTTTAGATACCTTGCAATCAAACTCGTTTTTCGTGGAGATCAGGCAGTTAAGTTTGTGCCTTTACAAAAGCTTATGTTCCTTTTCTCGTCGCTTTTAGGGTAGATAGCTTTGGTGTTCCCCATAACGAACTTGTCTTCTATTTAGACGGGTTAGAACTTTTCTTTCGGAGGGGCCGTATAGAAAAATTTATGTAAGTATCCCATATAATTGTCCGTTAATGGAATTAACTAAGATCATTACTGTTGAAAACCCTATCTTGATACAACATGGTCCTACTATCCAAATCGAGTGGCCTCTCATGCTCGGAGCAAACTGTTCATTATACATTAAGGGTTTGATTTGGTAGGAGGGGATCGGAGAAGAAATGAGAGAAAGGAAGGGTCTGGTTAAGAGGGCGGAGTAATTGTAGTTGTTTTGGAGGGATGATGCTACAATTTGATTTGATAATATAATTTGAATGTTTCGATTTTAATATTTTGCTTTACCTCACCTCCCTTTGCTAAATTTAGCCAAATGCAAATTTCTCCATTTCCCACCATACACCCGCTTTCTTTTTTGAAACCCTCCAACCAATCAAGCCCCCGCAAATTTTTAGTGCCATTGTGGTGGTGTGATTGTCGGTTTCTCTCAAAAAAATAGAAATTGAGTTAATTTATTATATTTACCAGATTTATGTAGCGTTTGGTGGAGGGATTTGCTAGAAAAAAAACCAATAAGTTTTGACTAGAGATACTCTATTTCTTGAATTTTGGGATCGACGTGAAGAAGCTACAATGCAATAAATAATAATAATAAAAGTAAAAAAAGGCATCTAAAGGGGGCGATATTTAAGTTATATCAATCTTGTTCGAGTGTAAATGACTTTAAAATCCCTGCCCTTATGATCATAATTTAACTCACCATCTTACGACTGGATGTTTTGAATCCATAATTAACAAGAATTGGTTTAGAAATTGCATATGTTATCCACACAAGTTTGCAACCAAACATGACTAAGGGCACAAAATATATGCCATATAGAAAATAAAACCAGTCAAATCATAATAAATACTTTTTCATCCATAAGTAGAATTCAGATTGTATAGCAAATGAACATAATTCATGTAGTAGTGCAAGCATATAATAGTTCATCTTCTACCCGAGGCATATGCAGAATTTTTGTCAAGAGGGACAAAATATATGTAATGTTAAGAGTCAGTTTCTTGAATGAAATAAATTATTTGCTTTTGTGTATTTACATGGTTAAATTATAATTATATATTTATTTTGAGGTATATATTGTTAGATAATTGATTAAGAATACTTGATTGTGATTAATATGAGTAATTCGAAGAATAATTAATCATAATTAGCTCTTTTTTTTTTCTATATAAAGTTAATTAGTTAAATTAGCTATTTTTTTTTTTTTGAGAAATTAAATGAATAAAAAGAATTTAATAG
>MKEJ01013936.1:0-23670 GCA_001753735.1 Embelia ribes
TTTTTTTTTTTGATAAGCAATCATAGAAGACAACATATAAAAATAAAAAAAATAAAATGTTTATGCTAATAACAAAAATTAATTTAGGCAGATAATATGCAATCATATCCCAATGGTTAAAGGTGTGAAATAAATAATAGATTTGCATAGTGCTTGCAAGGAATCTTCTACCATATATATTTTTTTTCATATTTGCGATAATGATTCCTTGACGATCACACAGCCAAAGTCTTCGACTTTTTACATATAATAATTAATAATATTTGGTGTTAATATAGAAAATTTGGCAACTATATGTTCCAAGTATTAAATCACATTTAAGTAATCCCAGTAGTGTAGGAACTGGAGCTTTAAAAATTGAAAAACTGCAACTAAAACTAAATTAATTATTCAGGTATAATATTACTAACCAATCCTTTTGATTCATTTAGTATATAACCTAGCTAGGTTGTGAAGTCAAATATTAAAAATTGAGTTCGTAAAATATTGCGTTTGTTGTAAATTAGTATTTGATAGATGAAAAGGACAAATAAAATACGGGATAATATATTTTTTTTTATCATACTTTGTGTGCAGAGTTTGTCTTTTTATCTATTATAATTATCCAAAAAATAGAGATCTCCTGCTTATCATAGTGCTTTAACTATGTTATTAGTAAATTATTGGGAGGCTATGTTATAATGATTGAAACTCATTGCTGTCTATTAAAAGTAGCATCATTGTCTCCTAAATTATATTTTTAAGTAAAATTATTAGATTGGGAATAAATCTTCAAAAAATTTTATATTCCGTGCAAGGCGATGTTCGTACAAAAGTGGAGATTCCTTATTCTTCACTTATAAGATAAAAAATAAAATTGTATCGTGACATTTTCATACACTAATTATATTTGGATGCTTCACATTTTGGAGAACTAATTAAATTAATAGACTACATAAAAACTGTTATTCGAAAAACACCTTGCAGAGTCCTTGGACACATATAACATGTATTAATATTAATACTTTTTGATTGTTATAACCGTGTCTACTAAAAATATATTAATCGCTAGCATATAGTGTATAAATTGAAAAGGTAAAATTAATATTTTTCGCCCCCATTTTCAAGTGTTGCAATTATGGGGAAATAGAATTGAAGAAGAAAGCTTAATTTGACAAAGTTACTATGAAATGAACTATTTAATTAAGGAACTTTTTGACATTAATTTATTAAGGAATTAATTACTCTCAATAATCCTCCCAGGAATGAAAGAAGGCCTTACATGACTTAAGCCCGTTATGTGAGATCCGTAATTGGGCCGATAGGTTTGGGCTACCCTTTTTTGATTGATAACAAATCGTACACGACGTGTAAAGATTCGTAAATATGCGGCCCACTAAATAAGTATCGGAATAACAAACCACCACTGTATAGAAACTTTACTCAATTTTAACACCTATTTGACTCGTGCCGCAATAGATCGGGAACCCAAAAGTGTTCACATTCGCCTTTCGATATTCGACCGGGCAACCATTTCTCTGTTCCAAAAGTTCCACTTCTGTAAGATTTAGGGCCAGAATCGAAACTCTGAGGTCGAAGGGGACTGCGCCTATCACATTTCACCCGTCCATCGTCAATCGTCAATGCTGATGTATCGCACATCCATTACAAACACTGGCGACGGGCAGGCATGCCAACGGTACGAGTTGACCATACGCAGCTGAGATGCAACCAGAAAAACCCATACATACACGAAAGCGGAAAATTGAAGGGAAAAAACATGCATTGGAAAGAAAAATAGACTAATTTCTTCCCATGCAAATCAATACATTTCAACTAATTCCATCCATGGCAAACAAGGTTTCTAAATGTACACGGGTTTGAAAAATTAAACAACATAGACATATATGCACAAGAAGCAAAGGCCTTGATTAATCAACCCAAACATTTATTCAAATTACAAAACTTAAACATGATAATATGATACAGCAAACACAAACCATATTCGCCCTATGGGCATGAATGAATAACATAAGAATTTTCATCCATGGTGATTAAAGCGACGAATGGAGTTTTGGAATAGAAGAGATGTTGGAGAGGGCTAGAACCAGCGATGACATTGATTTAACAGCAACGTTCAACACTTCTTTTGAGCATCCGGGCCCAACGATATTCTTCACCTACATTATTAACAAACCAAATTACATCAAAACGCTTAATAAAAAAATTTTTGAGACAGAATTTTGGAAAATAGCTTTGTAGTAGCTCAAAGAATCCGTCAAGTAATAAAAACTACTTTCTCACCGAAAATGCAATCAGTAGAGTGGGGATTAGTTTCTTTTGAGTTTCAATATCCATATTTAGGCCTCTAAATCTCAAATTAGATGCAAAACATAACAAGACAACTTAGTTCACATGTATTTACCTTTTGAAGGTAGGCTTGAACCTCATTGATCTTCTCAAAATAGTCCTGGTCTGTCAGAGTAGACGCATTCTTATCCCAGATTGTATCCAATTGAAAGAGACTTGAACTCTGCCAAATAATAACCGATAAATTATATAGTTGCTGATTTCGGATTAAAGATAACAGTCACTTACCGTTGCAAGAATAGTTTCATATCAACCAGCAGAAGAGAAAGTTAATCAAGATACAAGTATGGAGTCAAAATTTAACAAAGTTTGGAAATTTTGAACTTCAATAATGGTATCAAAATCAATCTCCTCACCCATCTATGAAAGAGTTTGGTTCCGAAACCACAAAATACACCTCCAAAAGAAACTCACAAGTGAAGGATCAGAGAGCACGATTAGGTAAGCAGGAACTCTAGCAAGGTTATTGAACACATCTACTTAGTCCAAAGCTGTAAGAGTTAGACAGCAAGAAACTTGGGTTCCAAAGTAAATTTTCTCGCTTATACGAAAGTGTTTTGGCACTTGAAAGGTTACCTGGTTGTCAAATGATCCATGCCAAAACAAAATGGCAAAGGCATAATGAAAGAGCGGAAATTGTAATAGTTTTGATATTTTGTTCTTGCAAGAATATTACGTAGAATGAAATAGATGCCATCGAACGCGCATGCCTTCACTTGAGATAACAAATGATAAAAACAAATTTTGGCTAATAAAAAGAGAGACAGATCTTCAAATGTATGTGGTTGCAACTAAAGGCAAACGCATAAGGTCTAACTTATACCATCGTACTAAGATAGTGTTCCCAAACTCATTTGGCTAGTTGAGTTGGAGAATACCCAAATTTTCCAACTCCACTTTTTATTCGCGCACAAAGACAACCAGGATCATTTTATCCATATTCCTCGTGTAAATTATTTCACATGAATTGATGTTAGGTTCCTAAACTGTGGAAATTCATTTCGCTTTAGCCTAGATCGTCTTGTTTCCACCCAACCAATAGTGAAAACCCCAATCATGTCTCTCTTATTGCCTACTTCTAATCAAGCTCACTTGCTCATTTAAGCTCCAAAATTTCCAGCCATTTTCAACACAAAAAAAGTCACAATTTAAAGCAATTTTTCATTGGTTCAACTATGAAATAAATCTTCCAACAAAGATTAAGCAACTCACATCCTCAACTTACACTTTCACTTATTAACATCTTAGTAACAGGCTAGGCTAAGAAGCACAGATTCAGATACGGACACGTATTCGGACAACCGATTCGGATGCAAGGGGATTCGGCCTTTTTTTATTTTTCTATTATAAATTTATAACCACTAAAAAAAAATAACTTTGAAAAGGAACTAGAAAAACCATATTTAATAAACAAATACAAGACTTTGGTTAATAGCTAAAGACTTAATGTAAAAATATTTAACAAAACAATACAAGATAAAAAATAAAAAAAGTAACTTCATGTAATGTGTGAATGAATAAATCTGTTTAGAGGTCCATCACTATCTAAATCAATTGAAAATGAAAAGTGAGAAGCATGGAATTACTTGATTTACGTAGACGCTTGTATACTCAAGCTAACAACAATCACATGATCGACATCATCGACTAAGATGGTTTTTTAATATCATTGCGTTTGATTTCTAGTTAAGTAGCATATAACCTTACACTACCTCCCCAGCTTACAATTGACCCCCAAAGTTAAGAAAATTAGCAACTTGACCATGGTCATGTTCTTGGTATGTCGCTGGCAAGTCAAAGACGTACTTACAGAGAGTCCTTAAAGTGTCTAAAATTAAAATGATTGATTACCATTTTGGATACGTCAAATGGAGCGTCCGGCATGTATCTTAGTGTGTCCAAGGAGAATTTGAGTCCATGGAGAGTCCGATATGGGTGCGGCACCCGATTTGTAGTGTCCATAGTTCCTAGGTAATAGGAAGCACTCAGAGAATATCAATGCTTTGATTACCAAATTTACATCAGAACTTGTGCTCATACCTAAATCTACTAAGCATCAAAACTTTACCGGAACATTAACATCAATGACAGATATTTTTCTTTCACATGTTGATACCCATATTCTAATCACCCTAATTCACAAGTTAGAAAGAACAAAACACTCAGAAAAAATGGACATCTAGTAACCAAATGTCTGTTTAAACCAATGCTAAAACTAAGGAGGGCAAAGTCGAGCCGAGTATTAGGCAGACTTGAGCTCGACTTGACTTGAACTAAGCCTACTCAAGGTAAAACTCGACTCGAGAAATTTAACTTTGAGCTCGAAATCGACTCAGTTCAAAATATGAAGACTCAAACTAGCCTTGAGCTCAAGCCCAAAAATTCTATTTTCTATTTTAAAACTATACATATATACACTCAATATACTCGCTAGTCCAAATGAGTCAATTAGCTTAACACTCGAATTAGACTCAAATTCGGGTGCAGTATAAAAATATACTCAAACTTGATTCGTTTAGTACTCGAGTCAAGCCATACTCGAATCAAGCTTGAGCTACTAGTGAGTAGCTCGTCTTGCGGCCATCGCTAGCTCTAACACATATCTAGCTCACATTCATATCCACTTAACATAAGCATTCACCAAAACCATTATATCAAGAAAAATAAATTTCATCTTTACATGTTAAGCAGTAGTTCCACAATATCTTATCGCTGGGATTTTAATCATATACCTGTGTGAAAGTTCAAAAACCTTGCAAAAACATAAGCACAATGAGGGAATTAGGGTTCGTTTTGTTGCAATTTTTAATCAATAAAGTTGACTTATTTCTGTCCATAAAAAAACAGCTGTATGGCGTATAGCAAATAAAACGCTCTAATTTTAACCTGCGCGGCCAAATGACAGCAAACTTATAAGCAAAAAAAAAAAGATAAATTTGCTTAAAAGCTGCAACCAAACAAACCCTTTATAGCATATGTACAATTATATACTATGAAAATACAAGCTAAGAATAAAGTTGTAGATTTAATGGTTTGGCAGTTGAATTAAGGCAAAAGAGTATAATCTCTAAAAATCATAACAGAGCAAGAAGCTACCAACAGCTGAGTTTCGGCTTCCAGAGTTGAAAACATCGTTTTCTCTGCTTTTGCGGAGAGAGAGAGAGAGAGAGAGAGAGGGAATTGATCAAATACAATTTGGGGCACAAAATTGGTTGGGAAACTCGGATTCAATTACAATCTTATTTTGTGAATATCCTTGTAATTATTATATATATTATATTATAAACTATGAAATATTCTCCCCATTTCAAAATAAATATATTTTATATTGTTTACTTTTAGCTGTGGAAAAATATAAATATATTTTATTACTTTTTCTTTCAAATTTACTCTGTCATTGATGCTAAATTACAATCACTCAATTATAATCAAATATTTATTAAAGGATATTTAGATTAATTATACTCTATTTTTGTTAAAATTGAGATTGTTTCGTGATGTAATTAATTCGTGTCCATTAAAGCTTAAAAGATAATTACTTTGAAAAGAAAGGAAAGAATAGCATAAAATATAATAGGGCATATATAATTTATGTGATTGAGTGTGTTTTAACTCACATATTAATACACAAAAATTGGAAAACTTGACGTGAACCTAATTTAGTAATTTAGGAGTAAATAACATTTTGAAATTTGTTAGCCTAATTTAGTAACTTTTTCCTTTTTTATTTTATTTTATTTTATTTCATAAATAAAATATTGTATAGTCTTACAATAATACCACACTAAGAAGATTGGGAACATCTTAATTTATAACTTTGATATCTTTCTAAAAAAATAAATAGTTTTATGTGATAATATAGCAATTGTTTTGAGGTTTGTCCACGCTTTTAATATCTTCGTCTTCAATTTTTAATTTTATATTATATTTTCAATTTTTGCTTCTATTTTGAGGTTTGCTAGCCCTTTTAATATTTTCTTACTCTCTTTAGCTCTATCTTATTGGTAACGGGCAAATTGGAAACCGAACCGAATCAAACTCGCTTGGTTCATTTTTTCTACTTTTGGTTCCATTCGATTTTTAAAAGTAAAAAATTTCGGTTAAATCGGTTTGATTTCGATTTTAATTTTAAATATTCTTATTCAATAGAACCGAATTGGATTTATATTAATATAAATACATTTTTTTCCCCACCCATTGAATTTAGGGTTCAGTAGACAAGCAAATCACACATTTTGGACTAATTGTTATTGTGTTATTCAATTTGCAAATTGCTTTAATTGACCAATAATTGTTCATTGTTGTTGTTTGAGAATTGAATTGTTATTTTTTTTTTATTCAGTTTTTCGATTTGGTTCGATTTTGAATACTATTTTCAACTAATTCGGTTTTCCATTTATCAAATTTAGTTCTATCAATTTTTTGAATTTCGATTTGATTTGAAACCCAACCAATCGATACACCATGCAACTCTCTTATGATTGCTTCTCCATTGGAACTCAAAGGAGAACCGTATGGTACCAGTGCAAGAAATAATATATTAAAAATATATAGAAACCTAAAACAATCATATTTAAATATATAATATACTACTTTATTTGAAATTCAGTAGCCTATATTAAAAGCTAAAATAAAATTACAAGATGCTAATATTGATCAGATATGCGTCTTAAAAATTTTGCGTATGGAAAATTATTTCTGAGAGAAAATTTTCCAGGTCCAACTTAATATAATGCTATTTATGTTTGCAACATAAATGACCAAAAAAGGTTCCACAATCATTTGATATAACTATATCGTAATTTCTCTTCTTCTAGTCGTCATATATACGGGTTCCAATTGACAAATGGGTTCCAAGGATGTCATATATTCTGAAATTATTTCAGTACGAGAATGTTTAACTGCGATGTTTCAACTAACCAACTCTCGCATGATTTTAAAACACATTATATTTAATAGACTCACAGTATTTACTTATATAGAATATTCGTCTTCCACATCCAAGCGATATGAGATCAGCTGTTGTTCCCCTCAATATTGTGGTACCTCACCCAGCACAATAACCTACGACCGTGCCAACTTGATGACATCTTCTATTTACTCGTTGACGTCCGGCCACATAAGTATCGTTCGCCCACGTACGGCTGGAGGTGGTGCATATTATTTTATCAGTAACATACAAAATTGTTGTAAATAATTGGAGTCTATTAATTTGGAGCCACTCCTTTCGTGGAGACCTCTGCACTGTTATCTATAACAAAGTCCAAACCAAAACACCAGAAAAAGAAAAATTAAACAAAAAGATAGAGAAAGAGAAATTTCTTGTTAACCACTGGGAATTTCACTTCAATTTGGAGAACCCAACTCTAAGACGTCTTCTTCCACACTCCTTTAAATTCATTTGACATATACATATTGGTGTGTGTGTGTATATGTGTCTATATATATATATATATATATAACATTCTGTATAGCTTTTTCCTTCTTTCGACTCTTGATTTCACACACACCCTCTTGACCTTTTTCCACAGTCTTCGCCATTGACTTTCCAATAAAACAAATAAATAAAACCCTTCTTCCCCTTTCTCTCGGTACCTACCCAAAATCTCTTTCCCTCTCTCTCTAGGTTTTCTCATTCAATCCTCGGATCTGTCATTCTCGTTGGCCTCCACGAGACACCAATCTGTATGCTCCTAATTGGATGAATCTTTTAATTATTGGGATTTGTTAGTTGCATTTATGTTGAATGATTGTTGATCGAGTTTGAGCTTCTTTTTTTTTTTATTTGATTTTGTTCATTTCTCGCTTTTACCAATTTAATTGTGCTTATTGAGGTAATTTGGCATGTGGGTATAGCTTAATTTCGGTGTGTTTTTAGCTATTGTTTTTTTTTTTTAATTGCATTTATGCTGAATGATATGTCGATCCAATTTGAATTTCTTTTTATTTGATTGAATTCTTTTCTCGCTTTTACCAATTGGTTGTTTATTTTCAGATAATTTGGTATGTGGGTAGAGCTTAATTTCAGTGTATCTATTTTTTCATTTCTGTATATCCTCTTTTAGCTTGTATTGAATTCAATTGCTGCAGCTTTTTAGTTATTGGGAGTTTTTTGGTTGCATTTATGTTGAATGGTATACCGTTCAAGTTTGAATTTTTCTTAATTGGATTAAATTAATTTCTTGCTTTTAGCAATTCAATTGTTTTGATTGAGATAATTTGGCATGTGTGTATAGCTTACTTTCTGTGTATCTTTTTTTTTTTTTTTGTTGTTGTTGTCATTTTTGTATATCCTGGTTCAGCATGTACTGAATTCAATTTAATTGTTTCTTTTTACCCCCCCTACTTGATTATGTCTTCTATTGGTCTCAATTCCTACTTTTACTGACTCCAATTTAATTAATTTTAGGTATCAATTCTTTGCAAAACGAAATATGCTAGACACTGCTGTTTCGCGGCGATATGTTTTTTAGTACATTGCCAATGTTAGGGATAAGTTTGGCCTAGACTCATCACTCCCACCAGAATGCCTATGTTGAACATCTAAATTTCAATCCCTATTCCTCAAACTCTAAATAGAGGCTAGATATGGAGATTGTCCACACCAAACCTCTGAAATTCAAAATTAAAGCTTGAGATGAACAATAGTCCTCTAGTTTAAGGGGAGCATTGCAGCGAACCACTTATTTTTTATGGTTTTGAATAGTGTTCAGATACTGTTGGAGGGTTATCTTGGTTTTAATTCCTATTAATTTATGATAGGGATATGTTCAGGGAGCTGGCTATGTTAAGTCAGGACTAGCTTGAATTCTGGGTACTATATATTGTTTCCTAGCTAGACTATGATAGGTTCTGTACATTTCTAAATTTAACAATAGGCAAAGGCATCTGTAAATTGATTAGAGAGAGTAAGGAACTACTATATTTATCACTATGTGATTCTAACTTATTGAACAACAAACTTGGGGAACTTAATGGAGTCGCCATTGAAACTCTCTATCTGGAAGCATTTTGACAAACCAGAAAAACTTAGATCGAAGACATGTCTTGCTTTTGTTTCGAATGTTGGAAGATAACAAAGATAAATGTTTTTAGAAAACAGAAGACGAGACATTGACGATGACCGGACGGTCGGCTAGTGCCACCTGCCGACCGATTGGAATTTGGTGGAAATCAAGAGCCAACAATGAGTTTCTCCGATACCATGTAAAGTGATTAGAGAGAGAAAGGGAATATTATATTTATCACTATGTGATTCTACAAGTATTTCTTTTATAGGTAAAGAGGAATCACTATAATAGGAAACAGAATTATAGCATTAAATACGATATCAAGTCAAAACTTCAATATTTCCTAATCAATTAAGATATATTCTGATATCAGATACAATAATACCTTCAACAGCACCAAAGCCTTAAATTAGACTTTCTTTTTTGCCAACCGTAAATTAGTCTATCTTCATTACTGGGGTTGCTTGGTGTTTTGTCATTAATTAAAAATTAGACTCTTTTCTTGTGAGACTTTATTGTTGTTAATCCGTGCAATGCATGGCATTACTGGTGAAGTAGCATTTTCTGTTTTTTTAGCGTTGAATCTTTTCTCTTAATTTTTAGTAATTTTTTGTTTTCTGTGGTTGGTAGCTGTGAGTAGCTATAGTAAGCATATGGAACATTATGGGTCGTGGTAACCGAAGATGAAATGTGTGGTTCAGTTGGTTATAATGGAGCAACTCTGTTGTTACTTAACTAATTTTACCGACAAAATTACTTGGAACTGTCAAGACAATGTCTTCCAATAAGAGCTATATGAATGGCCATCCGAATCATGAAAGAGTTCAGACACAAGAACCTCAATTTCCTAACAGGTAATCTCTTTGCTTCAGAAACCAGATTGGGTCCCTTAGGGTTCGTTTGGTTTGAGTTTTTGTTCTTATTCTCAAAGTTTCAGGATTGAAAATAGTGGAACTCTTGAAATCTCTTTTTTCTTCATGTTTTTTGGTTCTGTGCCGAAAAAGAGGAAGATAAGGCAGTGAAAACAGCTAGCAACTTTATGTAGAATTATAAACTTGTATGTCTTCAGGGTAATTTTTATACTTAGTTCTGAAACCAATCTGCTAAATGTTTCTCTTACGGCATACCTGTTCTGTGAAGTGGAAGATTTATGCCATTGTCTTTTTATTTGGTAGGCCTCATACTGAAACTGATTTCGTCTCATGGAGTTTGAGGGATGGCAATGATTACAATCAGTCCAATGACCTGGAGACAATGGTAAGTAAATGCTTGCGTACTAGCCATATGGCCCGTGTCAATGATAATTTATATCTTTTGCCTTTCTGATGATCTATAAAAAACTTGCCAGATCACTCTTTATGGAAAATGTTGTATGCCGCATCTGTTTAGAGATGCTGTTTAGTTATTTATCAACTGGTATTTGTGATAGGAACTTTACACAAGGGTTAGAAGCCAAAGGGAGGAAATTGCTTTCCTTCGCCGACAAATTGCTGTTGCGAGTGTAAAGGTACCTTGTTCACGAAGGTCATGTGCTATGATATACCTTATGATTGATACTAATACGGACACATACATATACACCCGCACACACATTACTGCATATGCATGTATATATGCTTTAGATTTTCACTCCGACACTCAGCTGTATTTACTCTTTGTGCTATCAGGAGATGAATCTGTTGAATGAGAAGTATTCTATGGAAAAACAGTTATCTGAGTTACGAATGGTTTGTCTCTTATCAGTCTCAATTTGTTGTTCTTGTGATCAGCATTGGGTTATGATATTTTTTGGCCTTTATTTGCCTGCTTTTGTGTCTCAAATTAACATGTTATCTCGATTTATAGGCTGTCGATGAGAAACAAACCGAAGTCATGTCAGCCGCCTTGAATGAAATAGCAAGGAGAAAATCCCACCTGGAAGAAAATTTGAAATTGACTCATGAGTTGAAGGTTAGTTATATTTAAAACAACCAACCATTGTAAGTATATGTAATGTCCCTTTCTTTTCCTTTCGGGTGACTTCCACCTGTCTTTACATCCATTGCAAACTATTTAGTTTCGTGTTTATTTTAGGCTGCAGAGGATGAAAGATACATCTTTGTGACATCCATGTTGGGGCTATTGGATGAATATGGCATTTATCCTCATGTTGTTAATGCTTCTTCTCTTTCAAACAATGTAAAGGTATGAATTATATTGTCTGCCCGTTTCATTTCACGAGTGATAATATGTTGTGGGTCTTTGATACTTGTACGTTGGTTGCCTTTAATTATGCATCTGAAGAATGTTTTGACCCGTTTTGTTGCTTGGGTTTCGAAATTTTTAGTTTCCAAAATTTTGTTATCGAATATTTTTGAGTAGAGAAGCTTGATCTATTCATTTGCTTGTAAAGAAGGGATGTGTTGTGAAAAGTAACAATATTTCATTGATGAAATCAGGTTCCTCTAAATGACATTTGCTTTATTGATTTTCTGCAGCACCTACATGATCAATTGCAATCTAAGATCAGAAGGTCACATGTAAGATCAACTCTTGTAAATGCATACATTTTATTTTATGAGTTTATTTACTTTAATATACAAGACCTTTGATTCAAAATGCATTCTTATTGAAATTGCGTTTAACTTTTGCATTGCAGTCTAAAATTGGAGAGATAACAGGTATGACGGGCAATCATGCAAGGAACAGTTGGTATGATGAGGATGGTCGTGGTCCTAGTTCTGGTCCCAGTTTCTTGAATGAACAGATTTCTTACACGCCAACGGTACATTGGGCTATTTCACGTGTGGCTTTTCTTTGAGAAACTTGAAGTATAATGATCTATGATTGCTTTATTTTGTTCTCAAATAGATTTTGTTTTTGCCTTCGCTAAACAGGTCCCTCAATCTCCGGTCTCTAATCGCTACGAACATGAACAGCATAACACATCAATAAATTTTAGCGAGTATGACCAGTCAGTGAATAACGTTGGGATGCTACAGTTTTCTGATAAGCAAAATTTGTCAATGGCTTCCCCCAGTACGAATAGGTCAGCAATAAAAGTTATGCTATTGTAGGCTAAAGAACAAGGAAATGTTTGATTTTTTTTTCTTGAGAACTGTTTTCTGAAAAATAGAAATACTGCAGGTTTCTGAAACTATTTCTAGAGAAGTATCCCAAAAGCACACCCTGGTTTTGAAAACCTATCAAATTATTTTTTCTGGTTCCATCTTTTATTTTTCTGGGTGCAAAAGTTTGGATAAAATAACCTGGGGAATTTCTAGTGTTCCATTGCTTTTCATCCTTAAACCAGTGAAACGAGAACGAAAACTGAATATTCTCATCCAATTTTCGCATGATTCATTTCGGAGAAGTGTTGGTGTGAAGTTAAGACCGGACTCACCTGGGTCATCATTTCGCTTTCCCACTGACCAGGACGGAGTTGGCTTCCATTCAGAAGGTTGTGCAATCGTAATATTTAGTGAGCAATATTCACCACAATTTTGTGAAGTCTAACACTGTATTTCGTAATTTAAAGAGGGCCCTGGCATTGATGATTTTCAAATTGTCGGCGAAGCTATACCAGGAGGCCGAATTCAAGGCGCTGGTTATCCTGTTCGTGGAACCTCAGTTTGTATGTTCCAGGTAAATAAGTAATTTTCTGGTTGTAATTCCCGAGTCTATATAAGGTTTCTGTTTCATATGATTAATCCCAAATGGTTATTAAGTTAATTGCTTTTCAAATCTATTGTTCCATGTCAGTGGGTTCGTCATCTTCAGGATGGGACTAGGCAGTACATAGAGGGTAAATATTGCGATGATCCTTTTCATCAATAAATAGTGGTCTTTTTGGTCATATGCTAGTCGCTTAATTTTCTTTAAGTTGTAAACTAGGATGGGAATTTATTTAGTATTTTTGGGCACAGGAGCCACGAATCCCGAATACGTTGTCACTGCTGATGATGTCGACAAACTTATCGCTGTCGAGTGTATACCAATGGATGACCAAGGCCGTCAGGTTTGTTTAACGATGCTTGCTTTAGACATGTGGTAGAATTATCTAGATGACTTGATATAAATTTGTGCACTCTTATCAGGGGGAACTTGTGAGGCTTTTTGCAAATGATCAGAACAAGATTACATGCGGTAAGCCTATTTGTATTAAAACGTCGATTTGTTCATATGTATCAATGGTCAACGGCATGTAACACTGTATCGTACATAAACACTTGGCATCTTTCAGACCCAGATATGCAAATGGAGATCGATACGCATCTCTCAAATGGACAAGCCACTTTTGGTGTTCTTCTGCTGGTAGGAGCTTAATTTTAACCTTTATGTGTCAATAAAGATTGCTTTTTTATGAGGTTACTACTCTATGTAGGACAATTAATTGGATTCCTTTACCGTGGGAAGTGGAAAAAATTGGTTTGCAATGATAAACTCATCAATGACAAATAACAAAACAATCCAGAAAGTAACTTATCAATGAACCTCCTTTAGGTGCATGTGAACCTGCCTACTCTTGTTGGAATGTTTTAAGAAAACACAAGAAGCATATTTTCATCCAATTTGTGTTCTCCTATGAGTTTTTGAGTTTTTTGCTTTTGCATATGCTGCGTACAGATGGATTCTTCTGAGAGTTGGGAATCAGCAACTTTGAATCTGAAAAGATCAAGCTACCAAGTCAACCTCAACAGAAACCAAGCGATTGTGTTTGCAGAAAAATTTTCAAAGGACCTATCGGTATGTGTCTAACTTATAGGGTGCTTTTGGGTTCCGGTGAAGACAAGATAAAAGTAATGTTGTATGTATCACTGACTTACCTGGATTTAAATACTAGCAGATCAAAATTCCCGGTGGGCTCACATCTCAGTTCGTGTTAACATGTTCTGATGGCTCTTCGCATCCATTTAGCACGAACAATGATGTTAGGTAATGAATTTTTCGTCGGTGAAATTTTCTTTTCTTCTTCTAACTGTCATATCTTGAAATTCACTTGGATGGAACTGAAATCGAATATAGAAATTGTTGTACGCACTTGATTGCTCATCATTTCTGATTTTCTCGTGATCTTTGCTCTGCAGAATGCGTGATACTCTCGTTTTGACCATGAGGATGTTTCAAAGCAAGGTATAATTTTCAACACAATCAGCATGAATAACTATTTGAATGATTCTATTTATTTTTTCCTGTAGATATGACTATCATTATTTCATTTTATATCTCGGGTAATTTGCTTATATCCTATATCATAAAAGAAAATGTGACAGGATTATATGTTTGAGTGAGAGATGCATATTTGCAGTATAGTTTTTGTTTCCACATAAGATTGATTGTAATTCAATTTGTTTCTCTTGATTGTCTCAAACCTTTCACATTGCCAAATTTCAATTTTAGTGGCGGTTTTGAATACCACCATTAAAAGTCATGAAACTGCCTCTATAGCCTTTTAAGGCAATTGAGTATTGAAAAAAAAAACCGCCTTCTATGTAGGCGTTGCAAAAAGTGATAAGGCTGTTGTCAACCACCTTTAATTAGAAAAAAAAAAAAAAAAACGGACGTGAGGAATAAATGGGTCAAAAAGGAATTTCCATTTTAGTGACGGTCGGGAACTTCGTCTCGAATTGGTTTTCTGTCGGTAGGGAAAACAGTCCAATAAATTACTTTTTGACGCGTTTTCTCTACGCCTTAAAAAACCACCTTTAATAGCCGAATTCCTAGTAGCCTACGCATCTGCTTTAATTAACTATGTTTTACTTGAACCATTTGAAAATAATTTATTTTGATAGTACTATTTTTTTATTTTTTTTTATTTTGATAGTACTATTTTTTTTTTTTTTGAAACAGGCATTGGATGAGAGGAAGAAAGGAAGAGCATAAATTTGATTGATCAGATGGAAGTAAATCTTCTATACCCTTTGGAAATACCATCCATAGAAATTGTTTATTCTTTGTAGGCAGTGATGAAGAGAAAGACAATAAAGCATTATAGGTTTCTTAGATCAGTGTTTCTAGCATTGAAAAACATTCATGTGATTTTTGTTTCTCTTTTCATAGTTTGTGTAATTTTAGATACAGAACACCTTCTCTACATTCTGTGACAGGGTTCAAAGTTTACGGTTTATGTACAATTTTTCTTGCAGATTTAAAATCGGCATTTTTTCTGTTACATTTTTCTGTTAAATTCAATAAATATTTCTAGTTGCTAAAGGTTGAATGAGTCGCAGGGAATAATATTGAAGTGTTTTGGTAATGGTCTAATGGGTTTATTTCGTTATTTCATGAATGTTTTTGTTCCTAAAGAAAAAAGGAGTCATTTTGGTTTTTAGTTTGGTGAATATTTTTCGAATAGAGTTTATAATTGGTTTTAGGACAATTTTTTCCTTCTTTAAAATTCAGAAATATATTGAAAGCAAATTTTTTTCCGAAAAACTTATTTATTATTTATGGAAATCCAAAATAATGTGAAAAAAAATAATTTTTCATGCTACATTATTATGCTTCCTACTTAGTCAGAGTTTTAAAAATCCTCTAATTTTCTTGTGTAACTTGAATCTACAATAGTTCAGCTTTATTTCCAACACTAATTATTTATCCATATATTTATTTTGTAAATTAGCACTGTTCGTTAGACTAATCAATGGTGGATGATAAAATCTGAAGTTGTAGAATGACCATTATTTTTCTATTTTTCATTCCCTGCTAATTTTATGATAAATTTAATTTCTCCAAACATGGTTGGACATTAATACCATGGCATGAAATATGATTTAGTCAATGCCATTGGTAGCAGTAATATTACCTATTCGGTCAGTATATGATAGTCAATCTTCAAGTAAATAGAAGTAATGATTTTTCTATCATTACTGCAGATGCTGACTCCTAGGTTATACCCATCCATGTGCTACGGAGCGAGCGATTGTCCTCGCTTGCATACACTATAAGAACATCGCTCAATACGGTTACAAGTACGCAAAGTTCGTCAGTCGCTAGGTGTCATCTCTCATAGTTCGTTGCCATTATGATTAAAAGATCCAATTTTCCATGTTGAAATACAGGTTATTTAGCAAAATAATCAAACTCTATAATTGATATCCGAGGAATAAAAAAGTGTCCCTGTAAGCCACATGGTCCTAAGCAGCACTAAATATTACGACATTAAACCACTTTTTATAAACCAAAAAGGAAATATTAATCCTTAATGGTCACATACTAAACAAGAGAATATTCTTTGTGCAAGGGATTTTTCTGCTCTTGTAGAATGTGGATTTTCTATAAATATTGGAATATGAGAATCATCAACTCCCCTATTCTTGGCCTTGTCACACTCATCCAAAAACATTTTGAATGCCCCTTCAACATAATCCACAGCCTCTGTGACATTCATATTTTCCACCGATTTATCTGCGAAAACGTCGCTTTTGTGGTAGCCCTTAAGCGCTGCGGCTAGTTGCACCAACTCTTGTTGAAATTCGCTCAATTTCTTTTCGTCGTCTTGTTCGGCTTCTCTTGGTTTCATAGGTTCCGGTAAAGTGACTGCGACGGTGATCAAGATTTACGGTTTTATATATAGAAAACAATTGAGACTCCTATTAATTAGCTTCTTTCTATTTTATCTACATAAAGATTACTCATTAAATAAATTTATACACAGAGAGAGAGTAAATATTAAAACTTAATGCATTGTTTCTGATTCTGTCTCATAGGTGAAACGATTTTTTTTTAAGTTTTTCTCAACAAAGTCCCCTATGAAATGTCTATAAACGTATATAACGACCACAACACTTGCACACTGATTATCCATGCAAGCTCAAGCTGATGTAAAAAAGCTCTTCACCGTCAGTGGATAAAATAATTAATAAATTCGTACTACAATGTTGGCGAATTGTATTAAAAATATATATATATATATTAGTGTCGTGGTACTACAAATGTTTGTAGAATTAATTAATTAATTAATTTACCTGGGCAATCTATCCTTGGGGTGCTTCTATTGAGAACACATTCAAAAGTACCGGCCCAAGCATCTCTCTTTGTCAAAAATTCTTTTAAATTAAATATTTTCTTCACAGTTGCAGGAATTGATGAATGCTCAAATTCTGAATTTGGATATGGTCCGGAAGGTCCGTGTAAAACTGCACAAATCTCAAATTTACAATATTAGCAAGTATACATACGTATACGTTATACGTAGTTGAAAGAACGGATCTGGTCAGCCAACCGCGTTGGATCAAACACTCACGTCGGATGCGGGTGGGGTAGGATTGTTGTGTACTAGAATGCTGTGCGGATTTATATACCAACTGTTTGATCTTTTGGTGATAAATCGTCATCGAAATTCAAATGAATAGATAAAAAAGGAAAAAGATATTCATACCTGTACCACGTTCAATCCATGGAGAAATTAATATGGCCGGGACCCTAACCCCGAGCCTGTCAAACTCAAACTTAAACGGAGCTGGACTCACCAGACCGTCTGGGTTAGGGACACCGCTCGGTGGTGGTACGTGGTCGTAGAAACCACCGTGCTCGTCGTATATAATTATAAACAAAATTTCGTTCCATTGAGGACTCGACCTTAGCGCTTCGTAAACTTGTTTCACAAACTTCTGTCCTTGGGATACGTCGTGTGGTGGGTGATCATCGTTACCGGCTAATAATTTGGCCTCAAAGTATCTTTGCTCGATCACAACGTAGTTCGGTAATTTCCCTTCTTTGCAGTGCCTCTCGAATTCTAGATCGAAGTTGTGAAAGTTGTCTATATACTTCAATTTCCTAAGGTTCCTATGATTGAGAAATCGCAAACATCTCGTTAGAAACATATAAAACGATCAGTCCAACTTAAATAATCCAATCTCATTTACATAATCTTTTTCCAATCATTTTACAAGAATTTCTAGTCCTTTATAGTTTTGGCTTAGCTAAATTATAATTTTTTGTACTTTCTTTACACTTCTTTATTTTTTAACTTTTTTATTCGATACACCTTTTGTGTAACTTTTTATATTTCGTTTATGAAACATAGAGGCGAACTATAAGAAATGTGGCTTAAGCCAGAAACAAAATTTGGAGTATTTTATATTATATAAAATTACATTCCCTTCAGTCAAGAAAATTGATACTATATTAATGTTTATTATTTCTAAATCAAACATAAATATGAAAATAAAGTGCAAATAGAAAAAACACCACAATACGATGAAACTTGGACATGAAAACAAAATCTTCTAACTTATTCATCAATCCTCATTGAGTCATGCTGAAGCTGCAAAATATGAGTAAGAAATATCAACTATTTAAATTTTTTTCTTACCTTTTGCAATGCAAATTTACTTATCAAATATTTATATTTGACATTTTCTAATATACTCTTCTCAATAGATAAAATTTCTAAACAACTCAATCTATCTTGTGATATTGTCGTTCTCAAGTTCGATTTGATAAGTTTAAATTTTGAAAAGGTTCTTTTTGTGGATGCAACTGTTATAGGTATGATTAATAATATCCTATATACAATACGTGGATCGGGAAAAGAATCCAAATTTTTAATGTTGTCTTTCACTTGAATCGGAGTATTAGTTTCTACTGGTAATATTTCTAGCAAAACTCCTAACTCAAAGTATAAATCAATCCCATCAATATTCACATGTTCTCCAGCTTTCAAATTTTTTTCTAAATTTATAAAATAGTTTTTCAAATCATTCTCATCCAAAATTTTTAATTTTTTCAAATAAAAAAGAAAACCAAAGATCTTTTCAAAAGTAAAAAATTCCTCAAAACTAGTTTCAATAAAAGTAATAGCTTGATCCAAAATATATAAGAAAAATTCAAAACGAAAAGATTTTTTAGGAGCGAACCTTACCTCATTATTGGTATTTTTATCAAATTATTTTTTTCTCTGAACAACACGTTTTTCTTGAAACTTAGGTTCTACATCTAATTGACACGCTATTTCTTTAGATGCATTCAAAGCATAAATAAATCCCTCATCTCTATACTTTTTCAAATATGCAACAAGCCTTTTAAGTCGATCAATAGGAATATCAATATGCATATCTTTGGCTTGTAATTGTTTTTCTAACTGTGTTCATAGCAAACAATATGTCATACCGAATATTCATGCAAAACAAGAATTCAAAGTTCTCAATCTCATACTTCACAAAACAATTGGCTTCAAGTAAAGCATCACTTATTTCTAAAGTTTGGAATTTAATTGCTTTGACAATTTCAATGCGACTTTCCCAACGTGTTTCTAATATTGATTTCAAAGTGAAATTAGAAATATAATTTTTTTATATATCCCATCTTTTAGTAGAAGAAGCAAATAACGAGTAAATACGTTGTATAACTCCAAAAAAGGACAAAGCTCTAGGATAAGAATTAGCTATATCGCATAATCCAAGGCTTAAATTGTGACATCCACATGGTGTATAAAATGCCTAGGATTCACATCCAATAGCCTTTTTTGTACTCCTTGATTTTTACCTTTCATGTTCGCTCCATTATCATATCCTTGGGCTCGAATATCACCAATATCAAGTTTATATTTTTCCAAAGCTATCATGAGTGAATTGAAAAGTCCTTTTCTTGAAGCATCATCTACTTTTAAAAACTGTAAAAAAATATTCGTCAATTTTTATTGGACTCGGTGGTGTATCTAAACAATGCAAGATAAGGGTCATTTGTTCTTGGTGGCTTATATCCAGAGTACAATCCAGTATCACTGTAAAATATTTTGCTTCCTTGATTTTATTAATAATCACATATTTAATCTCAGAAGCTAGCATTTGAATAAATTCATCTTGTATGATATGACTCAAGTATTGTGTATGCAGTTTACCATCCTTTGTACGCCTAACATGCTTGTGCATTATAGGATCAAATTCCGCAATCATCTCAATATTGCTCAAAAAGTTTCCATTATTAGTTTCATAAATCTTTTCATTCCTTCCACGGGAAGGCATATTTTTTTTAGCAAGATATTTCACTATTGCAATAATTCGCACTAATAGTTTTTTCTAGTGCTCATTTTCTTTATTAATTTGCTCTTGAATACTTTTATCAATGGTTATGTTCTTATTCAATCTCTTTTCTAGTTCCATCAATTGGCAAATACTCCTAATATGCTTATGACTTGTTTCATGATTTTTGAGTTTTGAACCCAGATTTTTCCAATCGTTTGTTCCATCATTAACATGTAAGCTAACAATGGTGCTTGAATAAAACAACTTGCAACAAAAATAATAGACTTTACCAAATTCTTTTGATTATACTAACCATCTACGGTCATACTTCTCCTCATTTGATAATTTTCTAGTATAGAATGATCTAGAGAATTGTTTATTATTCTCATATTTCGAAAGCTCCAAATTATCATCTCTTATTGGATCTTTTTCCACTATTACATCTCATAATTTTGCATCTATCAACGCCCAATTTCTAGGACCATATATATTGACATGCCTTGGGTTTTTCGAATTTCTGATCTCAATATTTTCTAATTCAACCTCATTCTTTTCAAATCATTTATCGACAATAGGGGAATCAACTTCTTTTGCTTGCATATTAAATTATCACTATTATGACCAATTTTATCAGTCTCATGATCAAGATTTGGTTCGCTCGGGTATTCATCCACTAATTGAGTTGTATTTTTATCATTTATCACAAATTTATGAAGAGCTCCTTTTTGAGACGAGATTAGCTTTTCAATTCTTTTTCCTTTTTTTCAATTTTTCATATCCACTTGGGTACTTCCTAGAAGACATTTTAATGTTAAATATGAAGCTTTTTAAGCAAAACGAATACTATATAATACGACCAACCATTTTATCTATAATAAACTAAACATTGCTTATCATATTAAAAAAAAGAAGATAAATTAGAAAGATAAATCTGATTAACTGGATTTGTTGACGAGTCACGAAGAAAAAATTTGGTATATTGTTTTAATTTTATTTGATGGAGCAATAAGGAAGAATTAGAAGATCTTCAATGAAGAATGGAGACTTGAGAGAATGAGATGAGAGATTTTTCTTTTCACAGTATAGTAGAACGTGTTATGTGTGGAGTTGAAAATGTAAGTTGATTTTAAAGTTAATTGTGATTACCAAAAAAATATAGAGTTAGTTAGAAATTAGATGACACTAAATTAGAAATATTTATTCTAAATATTTGATTTGAAATTAATTAATAAACAAATTCTAAAAAATGGGCATTTTATCAATATTTTTTTATATGAGAATAATTAAATATGAGGCCAAAATTTTGGCTCTTTATTAAAAAATATTATATATATATATATATTAAAAATTTTAAAAAACTTCGGGGGTCCCTTATTTTCGGGGGCCTAAGATGGTTGCTTTAGTTGCCTTGTGAAAGATCCGCCTTTGCATTTGGTAGAAAGTGATAATATCTTGTGAGATAAAAATGGAAAGGTGGTGATATATCTCTTAAAAAAAAGTGGATGCAATTGATACAAAAAGAAATGATTGTTAGAAGAATAGATGAGCAATACCTTAAGTAGAAACCAGTAACGTAGAAAAATTCATTTCAATGATCCCATATGATATCTTTTCTGGGTTCCCATTTACCATTGAGAGAGTCACTTTGTGTTGAGTTTGAATGGTTTTGCTGTTGCCCCCAAGTGTTTGACTAAATGACTTGAGCGTTCAGGGTTTTAGTTTCGTTTTACAATTACATTTGCCTTGTCCATGGAGTATTTGGAAATACAGATTCTTCAAAATATATGTAATTGTGATGTGGCACTGATATGTAATAAAGAGGCTTGTGACTCTGAGTGGACCAGGTAGAAAGAATGATAATATTAATGATCTTTTAGAAAAATATAGATGTAAGTGACATAAAAATGTGCGTAGCAAAATAGGTGAGCAAATTGCCTTCGATAGAAACAAGTGACACAGGAAAATTCATGTCAATGAGCGGACATGGTATCTTATTTTGATTCTATTTAGCCGGAATTATGACTAGATTGTTTTTTGTAATGACGTGGCTTTAAGAATTCTGCTAAATTGAGGCACCTCGTTAGCATTTTCTTTTCAGGCGAGCAATAAATGCTTGCCATGGCAAATATATTATTTATATACATAATAGATAATTACGTTTTAGTAGCATTATTTGTTTTGATTATTGGATATGTGATTAATTATTACACCAGATGGAGAACAAGGGTTGGAATAATTCTGTGAAGCTCGAGCTGAATCTCTTATTTTTAGTTCATTTTTGTGTCGGTGAATGATTAATTATGGTTTGTAAAAGTTGTAAATAATTTGGTTATCTATCAAATATAAAAAGTTATAGCACTTTAGGTTTTCCTGTGCATTCACAAATTCAGGTGGCGCGCCACATCAAAAGTCACCTACTTACCATGGATTTCTTTCCTACTCATATTCTTTGTCCACTATCCGAACTGTTGGTTAAGCTGGTAGCCATGGATTTCTTTCCTGCTTATATTCATGCAGTTATTGACATTGTTATATAGATTTTTTGGAACCTCATACCCTTTTTGGTAATATATGTAATATAGAAAAACAAAATCTCATCGGTGGGTGATAGAAAAGACTCGTTTACGTGACATCTTACACTGCAGGTTGGTGACTTTGCTGTTGATAATCGAGCAGGTATAAGTAGAACCTTACATAGGATCAGTGCAATTAGAAACCGGAAGGGTGTAATCATTGGTTTAACTTGTCGTGTGGGTCGAGCTGTATCTGGAAGTGCCAACTTGTTGAGAGATTTGGTCAAAGATGGGGGTTCTTTGCTGCTTATTGGGCCGCCTGGAGTAGGCAAAACAACTATTATTAGGTTATTTTTACTTGTCTTCTTGCACTGTACCTTCTATTCAGTTTTGGTGAATGTTATTCATGTAATTGGATTTTTGATTGTATCTAGGAGTCATTACCATTGTTCGTTTCTTAAATACCAAACCAACTTGGTAAAAGTGTACAGTTAAGTATTTGGTCAGATGATTGATGGGCATGTGCTGTTTTATTTGCACCAAAAGTGGAAAGGATTGTATGATCTTTCTTAAAGCATTATGTTTCTTATATTACACAGGGATATTGCTCGGATGCTTGCAGATGATTACAAAAGACGTGTAATGATTGTTGACACCTCAAATGAAATAGGAGGTGATGGCGACATACCTCATGCAGGAATTGGCAATGCCCGCCGGATGCAAGTCCCACACTCTGATGTGCAACATAAGGTACCAGTGAAAAATCTTGTCCCCAAAGTATCCCTTAGCTTTAGATATAGATCATATAGAACTCAATCTATAATTATCTTAATTTATATTAAATAATAATAA
>MKEJ01013937.1:0-11371 GCA_001753735.1 Embelia ribes
TAAGGTAATTTTTCAAAATATTGATTCAACAATTTTTACCAATCTAAAATTCTGTATAAATTTTTAAATATTATCCTAATTAACATTAAATTTTAAAAATATTTTCCATAGTAATATTTTCATATACCTAAATATCCTAAATAGACAATAATTTTTTATAAAAATATTATCTTAGTATAAATCCTACCAATTGATCTTTTATAAATTTATAATCACTAAGAAATAATATAAAAAGATGTTATATTAAAAAAATAAATTTTCAAAATTAATTTAATAAAATAATTGAAATTAATATGATAAAAAATATACATAATATACATAATTTGTGCATCGCTGGGGCTGCACACTAGTGTATATAAAAGTTGCCTCATCCAACTACTTTCACTCTACTTGCAATATTTGTCTGCATAATTATTTGATATTTGTCCCATAAAATTATTAGGATTTTAAACAATAAAACTTACTATATTAAAAATTATTAAAATTACGTGTCTCATAAAATTAGAATTTAAAACAATAAAACTTACCGTAATATAAATTATTAAAATTATATACATACATACATATACATATATATATATATATAAACTTACCAAAAAAAAAAAGTAAAATTAAATTTTATGTAAGACCTAGCACAACCTCAAAATATTCATATATATCTTTTAAAAACTAATAAATAACTTATAGTAATAGAAATTACTAAAATTATTTTTAAGAATCAAAATACTATTAGTAAATAAATATTTTTATGAATTGAAATCTACTAATCTAAAATTCTCCATAAAATTTTAAAATATTGTACTAATCAACATTAATTTTTAAAAATATATTTAATTGTAAGATTTTTACTTATTTAAAATTAACCTAAATAGACATTAATTTTTCATAAAAATATTATCTTAATATAAATCCTCCCCATCTATATTTTATAAATTTATTATTACTGGAAAATAATACAAAAACATGTCATATCAAAAAATAAATTAATAAAATATTTAAATTAATATGATACAAAATAGAAAATAACACACATAACCCGTAGATCACTTTGGCAGCACTCTAGTATATTATAAATATAATCCAATTTATCACCATCCAGCATAAATGGTTTTGTTCTTACCTCTTAATCTCAAAACTCCAATTTCAACCACTCAGGAAATTCGAAGACTTGCCTTTTTTTCATTTATTTTTTTCTGGTTTAATTCTCAGTGTACAAATGAACGGAAACAATTATGCAACAGGATTGCAAATTGTTCAAAGGTAAGCAAGAAGTGAGCATGTTATTGTGTACAATTTACACATTTTGGTCTTCTTTTTCTTCTTCGCCTGTTCTTGTTTTCTTTATACAAAGTTTATAATTCCAGGTACATGTATAATCATGCAAACAAAACGTGTAATTTCAAATGCAGTTTCTATGGAAACATAGCAGCAAATATGATCGAATTTCTTACACCCAAATTATGAAAGATAAATAACAATATCAAAACCATGGGACTTTGTGAGGATGAGATAAGGAAAATGCAAAAAAAGAACAAGAACACAATTGTTTATCCTTGGATATAAGCTTTTAAAAACAGTTTACCACCCAAGCAGGGCACGAATAATGCCGATAATGCTGCCCCCAAGAAGAGCCTCGATTATTCTTAGCTTCTTTGGTGTGTAGGGAGGGTACCTTACAGGTGGGTCCCCACCTAAACTTCGATAAAGAACAGCCTTCTTATGGCTAAAAGCATCAAAAGAGAATTTCCCATGGTATGCGCCTATTCCGCTTTCCCCAACTCCTCCGAATGGTAAATTCGGGTTCGCAAGCTGCATCATCATATCGTTTTCCAGATGAGTAAAGCATATCATAATGAGGATAGTATATGTGAAGCGTAAAAATGATTTGAGCGAGAACGGCCTTGTTAGCAAAGAACACATAGTAATAGTATAGTCTTCTTGTAATCATATACGATTATTCAATAAGTAACAAATTTTGCCTCTGCACCCATAAATGTAAGCTATTTTGTGTGACACCACTTGCAGAAAGATGAATGAAAAGATGAGAATCTTTCATCCAGTTTCACATGAATATTCTTTTCACATGTATATAAATGTTAGCGACAGAGGATGCCGAAGAAAATGGCATTGAAAATACAAAAGCTGCCAATATTTGAGGTTTGAATTTCAATCCAACATCAATCCAACATCAGGTAATGAAGATTCGGGTCATTGCAACAACTCAGTATGAGAATGCCACAAATAAGTCACCAGAAGAATCATGAGAACTTTGTTATAAAGGGAAATTCAAATCATGAGGGCTTCGACATTTAATTAGCATTGTGTACTAGTAGTTAAAGGTGAAAATAAACAGATCCGCTCAAGAGCAGCTCATTAAGAACCTAGCTTGTGCTCTGCTCATTTGATAAAAAAAACAGAGTAAGAGTTTGATTTTAGAGCCCGTTTACTAAAAGAGCTGAACAAGAACTGTACACAGATCGGCTCGTGGTTCGTCTATATATATTCATCAAATCATCAAATATATATACATATATATATATATATATATATGAGTGTGTGTGTATCTTATTAATATTAAAGTTGAGCCTTTTGCTATTTTCGCTCTAATCGCGACATATGACTGTATATTTATATGACAAGTGGTTGCATAGTTTATGATAAGTGGCCGTGTAATTTTTGACACATGTTTCCTTACATTTAGTAATCAAAATTTAAGAAAGAAAATATTATATATATACTAACTTGACATATATACAAACATAAAATAAGAGTTGATCAATCTTAAAAATATTATCATAATTACTATTATCTTTTTAAAAACATTATCGTAATAGGATTTCTACCAAAATCTAAATTAACCTAATAAAAAATTATTTTTTTCTAAAAGTATTATTATAATATGAATATACAAAAATTAAAATCATAAAATAAATGATAAGAAAAATTAAAATAAAAGGACTTCTTTTTCCCAAAAATAATGTCATTAAGAATCACAACTTATAAAACCTATTATATAGAATTCCAAATCTAAATTTACTGAATAAAAAAATTTAGTAAATTATAATATTATATTTGAAAATACCACCATAATAGATTCTTCTCAACCTAATCATTTTTAATACATATAAAATATACAAAAACAAAAAAACAAAAAATGACTATAGATTGTAACAAAATGATAAGAATTATAATTTAAAAAAGATAGAAAATTATTTATGTTGTAAAATTATATAAAAGTTGTTCAATCAACTATATTTTACATAATTGTGATAAATATACACATAATTAACTGACACGTGTTCCATTAGTTTAAAACTTTTAGAAAATAAAATTTGTCACAATAGAACCTTATCAAACTTAAGCTCCTTGAAAATTCAAACTGATTAAAATTATATTTATTATTTGAAAATACTACTATAATATAGTTCCTATTAACCTAATCTTCTTGAAAAAGTATAAATTTTTTTAAAAAAAAAATATGCCAAAACGACTATGCATTGGAGCAAAATGATAAAATTTATTATTTTTAAATAATAAAATGTACTTGTGTTGGAAAATTATGTGTCAATATCAGTTTACAGGTAAAAATTTATATATTAGAAAAAGATAAAAAATTATTCATGCTGAAAAATTATGTAAAAGTTGTCCCTTCAACTAATTTTCCTAATATGTGATAAATGTCCGCATAACTAATTGACACATGTTCCGTAAACTTAGGAGTTTTGAATAATAAAGTGTATCATAATGCAATTTCACCAAACTAAAACTTCTTGAAAAATAATAATTATCAAAATTTCACTAAATGTAATATTGTTTTAAAATAAATAAAACATATACCATAATTGATTTTCAATTGGAACAAAATGATGATTACAATTTAAAAAAAAAAGATAAAAAATATTTAAGTTTGAATAGTATATTTTTATTATGTTAATGTCAATTAATGGGTAAAAATTTATGATAATATATCAATATAAAATTGATTCTGCAAAATTTAGATATTAAATTCATGATATTTGAGTAAAATACGTACGGTAATTTTTTTAAAGTGGTATTGACAGAGTGGAAAAGAAAATTTCCATTGTCACTATACAGTAAATCAATCGAGAACAAAAGTAATACTAAAGATAATGGAAAAAAATTATACAATAACATGAACGACAGTTAGATCCAATAATTTAATAATGAATAATTTCATGTCATTCGTGCACTACACGCTAATAATAAATTAAAAGAAGATATCAATTAGTTTTACGCCAAGTGAGGCTACAATATTTTGTCATAATCATTTTCTTTTAAACTTTTCTAGGCATGACATGAATATGGGCCACATTCCAAGATGCACACATTTGTCTAAGCAATGGACAATCTGTACAGATAAAACCATTAATGTAAAAAATGCTACTTGGAATCCCATATAGTGCCAAATGTAATATGAAGTTAGAAGATACTTGTTTATGTTTGATTGGGCAACACCTCTACTAAAATCATACATGCAACCCTTACATGCACCCCGAAATATATAAGAAAAAATAATATACATGCAGGCGCCAATGCATGCAGGGAAACAAGTTGCCACTAATTCAATCTCATTAATAACAGTTTATGCTTCAAAATTTTAAAGTCTATTGCGTTCTTTTATTATCACAATCCTCTGCAGTAACAGTAATATTTTACTTCTCGTTTCTGTTTCTGAAGTATAATCCCAATTTGACAGCAGGAAAAATAAAAAAATTTCAAGAAGCAGCAAATCTCTGACTCTCTGAAAGAGAGGTAAACCTATACCTTTTTAACTCTTCTTTACTTTTGTTTTTATGATTTTTCTCTTCTAACATTGTGTATTATTAATGTAGTCTTCATTTGAATCTGTTTTGCTTATTAATAAGGTGGACTGCGCTGGAGGAGGGACATTTTTTTTAACAATGGAAATTCTCGAATAGTTATTACTTGATCAAAACAATTGCTTTTTCTTTGATGCACACAAAGTGGCCATTTCTTACAGAATTTTGTTTTTATAGTTATACACGTGATTATCCAAAGGTTTTCTGTTTCCGTTTCCTTTTTAGCTGGCACTTTTCTCAACTTTTTGGTGCACTTTTCTCTACATTTGATTGCTGACTATGATGTCATCTATTCAGTAAAATACCTAAGGAACAGAATAAGTATAATTTGTCGGTTGAATTTTGGTATTTAAATGAGTTTCTAAGGGTGTTTATTATCAAATGAATGTATAAGAAGTATTTGTGCATTAGCTTATGAGATCTATAGTCTAGTTACTCATAAAACGTCCACTTGGTAGTCAGCCTACCAAGTTGATTTTTGAGATGAATATAAAATAAAGGATTAAGTATAAATTGTTGATAGAATAAGTTGGTGTGGCGCTCCAAATTATTTCACTATGTACTCCCTTTAATTAATAGAGTATAAACAAGTGAACAGAAAAACAAATTGATTAATTTATGACTTCTCTAATTTGCAAGAGTTTGAATAATATAAATACGTGAACTCGGGCTCAATGTATGTGTTGTAACTTTAGCAATATATCCTTGCATATTAATAATATGAAGAGCTTAGAAACCAAATATCAACAGATCAAATCAAATAGTTTTAGCAAGTAAAATATATTAACAAAAATTTCTGTAGTGGCACAAATATCTAATTTCAAAACCTCAAGGTTTATAATTAAATGAAAAAAAAAAACATGAAATTTACCAAAAAAATTGTTATAAAATATCAAAACTAACAAAAGTATTTTTCACGTAAACTAGTTTCATATGAAAAACTAAACTAAATCTTATTGAAATCACGAAATTGGTCACTTTGTGCAAGAGTTTACTAAAATCTACCAAACAAACCTGAAAACGTTTAAAAGGGGAGACTCTTCTCCGAACATTTTCGGGTAAATGGGGGTGGATGAGCTCAATCATAAGTTAACTATGTGTGATCGAATTATTCAGGAACTCTGTGAAAAATCTTGGTAGGAATTAGAATAAGATGAGATAATTTGCTGATCGCAGTCGTCCATGGTGGATCTATAGAAAATGGAATATGAGGCAAAAATAAAATATGCACCCTCTTACATTACATAAAATCACATTCCCTTCAGTCGATAAAATTGATAATAAATTAATGCTTATTATTTCTAAATAAAATATAAAGATGAAAATAAAATGTGCAAATAGAAAAAATACTACAATACGATGAACTTGGATATAAAAAGAAAATCTTCTAACTTTTTCATCAATCCGTATTGAGCTAAGATGAACTTCGACCCTTTTCCACTATTACATCTCTTAATTTTGTATCTATAAACATCCAAATTTCCAGGATCATAAACATTGATATGTCTTTGGTTTGTCGAATTTATGATTACTCCTAAAACATGCAAGGAATTACCTAGTAAGTATATTAGGGACGATTGTAATTTTACCAGTAAGACCGAGTTTTGAATCAAGGGATATATGTAGGATGATTATAGTTTTCCCAATAAGACTGAATAACGAACCAAGGGATGTCCAATTAATTAATCCAGTTCACTAAGTTTTTAATCTCTTTATCATAATTCACATCCAATTAATAATTATTTATTTAATACTACTTCTAAAGCCTGTGATTTCTCATTTCAGAAAGTAGAAAATATGCAAACAAATTAAACAAAAGTTTAAAACAATTAATTTGAAGTCTTGCCACATTTCAGTGAATCCAATAGCATTTTTCCCCCCTAATTCATAATAATTAAACTCCATCTAAATTAATTATAAATTCATTAGTGCACTAAATCTAGTTTATTTCAATTTAGAGTGTCATCAGGTATTTGTTAGATATCTTAACTAATTCTAAACCATTCATAAGATGACTAGACAGATTAAACAATCCTAGAATCTATAATTAATCTATTCCCGATAAAATTATATAATCATGTTCAATTAATACTCATTAAGGGATCAACTAACTACCTTCATCGCTTTAGGATAATAAGAAAGTTAGTTACTCATGCTTAAATTAACACAAACAACTTTAGTTGAAGAAGACATAAAAAGGCATGATTTCTAATAGAATACTCGCAGTAATAAGGAAGGCAACAATTGTATTGATGAACTATAATCAAACACAATACTTAATGCATAAACCTCAAAAGCATCAATTAAAAGATAGCAAACAAAAATTTATTAATCAATAAAAGAGTAAAACGATCTCACAACTATGTAGAAGAAAAAAACAACAATACGGAGTTATCACAGCCTCCACAAATACTCTCTCCATGGTCTCCAAAGTTGTACAAAAAGAAAAAGAAAAGAAAACTAAAATAAACAAAATTAAGAGTTGTGTCTATTTTTTCCTTGGAGGTTAGGGTTATATTAAGCTTACATGACACCAGGGTAAATGTGACCATTCGATCAGATTTTCTTCTGTTTCCTTAATTGGGAATGATAATAAAATGACAGCTCCGAATTTGATTAAGGAAAAACGTGTTTTTGCAACTTCGGGATTTGAACTGGTCGAAAATAATCCGACCGGACAAAATAGTGATTCGATTAGACAAACGGATTTGGTCCAGAAGAAAAAGTCAACTCCTATTCTTGGCCTTTATTCAATTCTTTCTTTGGTCTTCTGCCTATGTACATCTCTTGAAAAGTTTTGTAACATCTTTAATTCCTCCAATACATTGCCAATAATAAATGAAAATTTCGCCTCATCAAATTCGCTTCATTTCATACTCAAAACTGTCTTTTTTCTTTATTTTTACCTGAAATTTACAACATATAACATAAATATCGAAATATTCTCATATTATACTATAATTACACATTCAACCCTATAAATGCACATTAAACCCTATAAATGCACCGTTTTACTACCTTAAATATGCCAATTATATAGCTCAATCATAAGCAACTCAATTTGCTTATATTAAATTTACAATGATAGTCGTAAATTTGATATGTATCCTACTTAGTAGTTCCTCCAGAGATTTCCCCAAAATTTATAGCCTGTCTCATACTCGCTAATATTACTCAATTCTTCCAAAATTCCTTATAAAATAGGGAATGTACTGATTTCCTTGTTCTAATACTTTTCTATCGATACCAATGTGTCAAAAGGGCACATGAAGGCATCATCCTCACAATTTAGTCAGCATGAGTATAGTTAAAATTTACAGAAAAATACCAAAACTAACCGAAATCGACAAATGGCACTAAGTTTAACCTTACCTTTTTTAGCTCCAATTGGGCTCTTCCTACTCTGTTCACCGGGAATGCAAGCCTGCCCCCCATTTTCGATGTTTTTCAGTTGAAACTACGTTAGAGTTTGAAAAGAAGGCACAATTAGATGAAATTATTCACTAGAAGTGGTTGCATGCAGACTTAGCGGGGTAAATTATCAAAAACTCAGTCCAATGGTTGCAAAAATTAATCACCGGGAACTGTAGGGGAAGTTTTGACTTCAATGTCAGCACGGTGTGGCTCGGGAATGGCTCAAAATTGCCCTCGCCCCTCTTCACCTTGGTTCCTTCTCCCCATCTCTCTATATTCTATTTTCTATTGTGAAAAATGGTATTTCGTGGACATTCAAGGTGTTATACATGGATTTAGTTGGGTCTGGATAGGTGGCAGAATGCATGTGTTGTATTCTGCCACAACAGAGATTAATTGACTAATTTTGTACATCAGTCAACTGATATATATCAGTTGATTGTTTAATCAAAATAGTCGACTATTTTACCTTATTTTAGTTTTATTTGAAATTTTGGGGCCTTACACCAATATTGTATATTAGTATTTGTTGGGTGTACCTCCAAGTATGAGTACTTATTTGTCCAATTTTGGGATTTGGTATCCTTATTTGTAAGAAAAGGAAACTTCATTATGCAAATTGGATTTAATATTGCAATTTATTTGTTAGGGGCAAACATCAAGAATCACTTGCGTAATTTGTATTAAGGGGTTTGTTAAATCCCAATTTGTTCCCGTTTGTTTGGTGTGGCAGTAACAAGTGCGGCGGCAGCTTGTCCTTTGTGCGGCTTTGGTGAGCTTATATTTTGAAGAAAAAAAAATTAAGAATTTTGGGTAATCAACTGCACTAAAATAAAGGAGAATAGTTTGAGAATTTTTAGAGTAAGAGCTCGTTGATATAAAGCTTTATTTTTGGAAATCGATCGTGGAGATCATTGTTTATTAATGGAATTAGCCGTTATTTTTTGAGTTACTAGCTGGAAACAAGTGCATTGCACGGGTGAATGTGTTACTTTATTGTGAATATAATATAGTTATACAATAATAGAATATAGTTATACAATAAAAAATATATCAGTGTAAATATATGTGATTGATTTAAAATTGCAAGATTTGCAATGCTAGATTATGAAGATAATAGTGAAAATTTTATATTTGCCGAGTAGGAATACCTATTGTTTAGGAAAAGAAACATATCCTAAATTAAAAAAAAAAAAGAGTTAAAATACTGAATAAATTACTTTAAAAAAATATTTAGAAAGTATCATATCCCAAGAGAAAAATGAATATTATATGTGTATTCAATCCTTCTATATTTTTACCTTCTTTAATTTTGAAATGATTGAGGAAATTGCACAAATATTTTGATTTTAGAGCATCCATATTATCTCTATCCAGTTGCATTTTATCGAGAATAAATTTTTCAATCAACGTTCTACTCTATTTATGAAAAATGATCACCAAATGAGCATTAGGTAGAAATTTTTTCTGAAATTCTATGACATGCATATGAACTTTTGTAAAACCCAAATTTGTTTTCTAAATAGTTGATCAATCAATTATTGTAGTTTTGCTTAAAAACCCATGCTTTTAGATCAACGATATCTTATATTACTTGACTATTCCTAAATATAGCTCCAACCTCTTTCCAATCATGGCTACAAGCTATGGTAATGAAGAAGTTAATTTTCATAATGTTGGATCAAAACAAGTGCATCTAAGTATCGTTGCATGTCTCTATAGTTGCCTACAAATCGTGCATGCAATATAATTATTTTGCTTACCCATGTTTTTTTTTACTGTTGGGGAGATTAGGCTTTAAAAATACAATCCACAGGTGCATACAAGAGACCAACACAACTTTGGAACTCATACTCACAAAAAAGGCTTACCCCAACTAGGCAGTGAATTCATTAGTGTATGTTAAGTCTTTTTTTGCTTTATTCTCAAGTGATATGGTATCACGTGTATGCGGCCATATTGAATTCCCCTTAATTTTGTTCCTCTACTCTACAACCATACCGTATCAATCTCATAACTCTAGTGTCTTACTACATGACTCTAACAATCCTCCTACAGCCTTGCCATGCTTGCGACCATGACTCGGATAATGACCCTAAATACTTTGCCAAATGACTTCAATGGTACCTTCGACCGCCTCACCATCCTTGTGCTCATGACTTTGCTTCTTTTTATACAACTATGAATGCCACTACATGGGAAGTCTCATACAAGACCGTCACCCTTTGGTTCAGATATCACTTGTTGTGGGAGATTATGCACTAAGTAGACGGTTCGAGGTGCAAATAAGAGACCAATGTATTTACATAGTTGTTAATCGTACCAAATTAAAAGTCTAAGCCTGATTAGGTGGTGAGGTTATTGGTGTTTATTTAAGTCACTCTTAATTTATTTTTAAGAGATGTGTTATCATGCATTTCCAACAATCTGCTCTCCTAGCCGAGTATAATATAAACTATTATGTGATATAGCTTAGTTATCAAGTTTGACTTTTTATCTTGAAGAAAATCTAACATTGTGTCTTCTATATTGATATACATATCGACAACAAATTACAACAAACAACCATAATAAAGTAAAATGAAAGAATCTCTATGATATATTTATAGCTTATAACAATAGCACTTCCGACATGATAATTTCTTAATATTTTTACTTGAACATCTACAATATATATTATTCTTTTTTGTTTTGGATGAAGCAAAAAGTATAATATTACACAATGTATAAAGACAATTGTAAAAACTATGCAAGAATAAAAAGTAAGAAAACAATCTACTTTTGCTTGTCCTTCACTTTTTTAGTTAGCTACTCATAAAGTTAGATAATAAAAAGAAAGTAATCATTCCTATTTCATAATAATTTCATTTTTAGTATTTATCTGTCAATTCTCAAAATTTTAAAACTAAAAAATAAAATATAATTGGATACAAAATGTCATTTTTAATATAAGAAAATAGGATGAATTTAATGAATTGATAAATAGTAAAAATAATTAGTTAAATTTTATAAGGCCCCAAAATTTTAAAAGTACTGTATCAATATTTTAATACAGTAAAAGGCATGTGTATGCTTGTAATGCTGTCGAAAATTAATAAGAAAGCAGACATTGAGAA
>MKEJ01013951.1:0-10415 GCA_001753735.1 Embelia ribes
ACTGTTACGGTAATTAAGCCAAAATTACCCGCCTCACATGCTTATTATCAGGAAAAATAGGGACCAACGAGGTAAATATTATATGACAGCTGTACAGGTACTGTGCACTATAAAAGCTGCCATAGGTCAGCTGAAAAGACAGGTGAAAAGTTTCTCTCTCTACATTTAATATCTATCTAATCGCTGTCATTAATATCATTTCTAATCTCACCCGAACTCTTTCTTATTTAAGCATCGGAGAGTCGGCGGACAGTACCTCCTGTCCGCACTTTCAGGTACTTGAGCATATCCGAAGGACCATCGGGAGAAATATCTTGTTTGTATTTTCTGATAGATATCACCAGGAAGCATATATCCAAATCTTGTTCAGGTATAGACTCTTCGAAATTATTTACAACAAAATTTTATTCAAATATAGTTATTTTTTTTCGTTCGACGAAATCCTTTCCGCGTTGAAAAAGAAAAAAAAAAATTAATCACATAGCATCATCATAAAAAACTGTACATAAACCTACTCGCTCCTCTCTCTACTCTACTATACTCTACTCCACCGGTGAACAATGAGTCCCGCCGGAGTATTCGCCGGAGCTATCTTCCTCCTCCTCTCCCTCTACTGTGGGCTGGACCCCTTCCGGCACAGTCCCATCGCCGACTTCCCCGACTTCGAAGTCCTACCGGTATACTCTCCGCCGGAGTCGGAGCTCCCCACCGAGAGAGACGCCCGAAACCTACTGCAGAAATCCGAGATCAGGTTCTTCAACCAGATTCAGGGCCCCGAGAGCATCGCGTTCGATCCTCGGGGCCTCGGCCCCTACTCTGGGGTCGCTGATGGCCGAATTATGTTCTGGAATGGGCAGGATTGGACTCAATTTGCTTATACTTCCAGTAATAGGTAGGTACTCTTCCAAAAATGTGTCCTATTGCTGATAATAAATGTTGCATAAAAATTTACTAAATCATCTCACCTAAAAGAGATTAAGCTGTTAGTATGATGCGAGTTATATTATTTGTTATTTTATTCAACATGGACCCTCGTATTCCTAATTATCATACCATTTATTACTTATGCTACCTAAATGATTTAAGTAGTGGAACTCAATGGTTGTTATAAAAAATGTTAATTTTAGTTAACCAAATAAGTTGCAGAGGGAGTAAATTTTCTTTTTTTTTTTTTAAAGTTAATTTGGTACCTTTTCTTGCAGGTAGGGCATCTCATCAGGTATCGCTATTTTCTAAAATTGAGACTGGGATTATGCAGAATCTACACGCATAATCTTAAACCTAAAATTAGAATTGTAGAGAAATAATAGTACCTTGAGCAGAGCACTGCAAACCTTCTATTTTTTAGGAGATTGAGCAATATATGATATATTGTTGGTATTAGGGGATGTGCTACAATCATAATTAAAAGATTAACATGGCAGGGAGCGAGCAACGCATTATATTATCTATTATTTTCATATAACAAGTTCAATTCAACTTTAATTGTGTTGTAGTCATAATCGAGTATCTTGCTCCAATAGCATCAGACCTAATAATAGGATCTGCTGGAGAGATATATATTATATTATTAATGTTTTTTCAACAGTTGGGAGTATATTTTTGGATTTAAGAACTAAAATTTAGGGGAATGTGTTATTTAGGTCACTGGTATGACTGAACTTAATGCCTGAGAGAGAGAGTTCACAGAGGAAGAGTTGACTTTTTAAATCACTTAATTACTCGAATGATAGGATTTTCCTGATTTGAAAAATTGTTTTCGTGGTTGTAGAAAGAAACAGTAAAAACATAATTGATTTTAGCAAGACTAATTTATTCAAGGAAAAATCTGGACTCGGGACAATGGATATGGTTTTCATAATTTAAGATGTTGTTTCGTTCATAATGGGAACCAACTGATGCCAGCATTTCTCTTCTTCCAAAAATGGCTTTGCTGACGATGATTCAAATTCCATTTCTTAGACCGGGTTGTTTTCTCAGCATTGTATGTGAAACTCAATACTAAATGCACGAGAGTAGGTTTTGTTTGTTTTTATGGAGATAAAGTTTTAAAAATGTCAGTGGAGTATTCAACAAGTTTGTATGTTACTGGTGACTGATGAAATAAGCTGTGTAGTAATTGTGTTTATCTAGCGAAACTCCGTTAAGCATTGGCGGATTTAAAGGTTTTTATTATCAATGTTATATTATTCTTAGTGATAGCAAACCCGGAGTATATGTACCTGCATATAGTAGGATTAAATGAGTATTTTAACTTTGGTAATAAAATTTCAGTCCGATGGGGTCATGGGGGTATTGACCCAAAATCCTAGGTCCACCGCGGCCTATTGTAGCTAATCAATTTTTGTCTGTGGATGGCAAATAGAACTAAGTGGCATAATAGACAGGAAAGGAAACCAATTACAAGTTCACTAGGGGTAAAAGTCGTCATTTTGATTGGGTGAATAAGCTAGATTGTGCAATCGTAGACTGAGAACTCTCTTTTACCTTATCACAAAGTGCTTTCTGACTGCCATAACAACATAATTTACATATTGGAATTACTATTATAGCTGAAGCTCATTTTATCCTCTATGATGTTGTGCTAAAATTTCTGTCGTTTCTCTGTCATGTGAATAATTTCGATTTCAGGTCTGAAATTTGTGACCCAAAGTCATCGCCTTTGAGCTACCTGAAGAACGAGCACATATGTGGCAGGCCACTGGGGCTTCGATTTGATAAGAAAACAGGTGATCTGTATATTGCAGATGCGTATCTTGGGCTCATGAAGGTCGGGCCAGAAGGTGGGCTAGCCACTTCCCTATCAACTGAGGCAGAAGGGATCCCATTGAGATTTACCAATGATCTCGACATTGATGATGATGGAAATGTTTACTTTACTGACAGTAGCACAAAATACCAAAGAAGGTCGACTTTATATCCCTTTTTGTTAAATCTTTGAGGAACATATATTGGATCTCGACGTTGAATGAATACAGCACAGCTTTGAGAAGTTATCACACTTGCTATGTATTAATGATGAATTGGAGTGTGTAAATTACAAGAAACGGATGTGTTCTATTTTTATTTACTAACTGTAGAGCCTAACCGCCCGCATTGGCTGTAGTTCTTACTTGGTTATGTGGTATCAGGAACTTCATGCAGTTAGTGTTCTCTGCGGATGATAGTGGGAGAGTCCTTAAATACAACCCGGATACTAAGGAAACCACTGTTCTTGTTCGCAATATTCAATTTCCTAATGGTGTGTCCCTCAGCAAAGATGGTTCTTTCTTTGTGTTCTGTGAAGGGGCCATTGGCAGGTAACTTCTCTTTACATGTACACTTTTTGCTTATGTCCCTGGAATGATATGCTATTTATAATTGTAGAGACGTAGATTAGTAAAGAATAAATTGGGCGTTAAAGACAGCTTTCCGGGAATCATCTTGGATTTTGAGTTTGACAAGTTGAAATGTTTAAGCTGGGGTAAAAACACACTTTTACTATTGTGTGATGTGTTAGGAAACTAATTTATTTGTCGCTTAGGTTTTCCCTTCACAGTTGTAAATCAACACACTCTACATGAATCCAAAACCACTTGAGTTATTTATGTTCCCATCATTAAAGGGCTTTGTCCGCTCCCTAGAATCATATATCATACCCAGAGTGCTTGACATACATGGAATAAATAGCTGCAATTTTCGTACTATTTCTCATTATAATTTCCCTAACACGGAACACCTAATTTGTCTAATATTAAGATTTTTGGATTTTAGTTAAATTAGAGTTGATTTCAAATGGCTTAGTATCAAATTTTGGATAACATGCTGGTAAACGTTTATTAGTACCTTACACTTCCAGATTTTCCCCATTTCAAGAACCATGCAGAACTTTTTGGAGAAATGCCTAGTAATACTTTACGACAAATATGGTTGAATGTGAGTAATCGTTGCTAGGGGAAAATGTGTAGGTGGCTAATGAAGTTTTTTTTTTTTTTGGAAATTCAGCTAATGAAGTTTGAGTTGCCACTATTACACAATGTATATTATTGATGGTCTAGAAATCACGGATACTCCAAAGTAGGTGTTGTGTCCGTGTCAGACACATATTGGACACATATACTCCTCGGACATTTTGAAATATGTGTCCAACACGCCACGTGGCGAGTCCAAAATTCTAATTAGTTATTTAAATTCTGAACACACAATGGACTCATTTTGAACTTGTCATGGACACGGCGGATCAATTTGTAACCTTTGTTTTTTACTTCAGCCAATTTGTATTCATTTTCAATCATACATTTTGATGGTTTTCACAAACCACGCTTCAATAGTAGTTTATTCTTATAGTGCATGACATGTTTTTGGACCTTTTGATATTTGATACTCGTCCGCAGGATGTCCTAGATTTACAACGAAATGCAATTACTTAGTTGCTACTTTGAGCCAATAACCAATACATAACTTTATTAACTTATTAATGTTATTAAAAAAAATAAAAAAATACCGAATCCCCGCTGTATCCAGTTTTCGTGTCCGTGTCTAGAATTTTTTGAAAATGGCTAAATCCGTATCCACACCCGTGTCTGTATCCACACCAGTCTCCACATCGGTGCTTCTTATAAAGGTACCAAGCCTATTTTAGTGATCTTACAAAAAGCCACCTCATGTCTTTCTAGAATGTTACATGTATGCTGGCATTCTCCATAATAGAAAAAAAAATTAAACCAGGCTATTATTGTCTTTTCCTCCATTCTCGCCAAAGTAGTTAAAATAAGCGTCATAGAGAGACTTACAGTGTTAATGTGTGATCTGTAGAAGAATGAATGCTATGGAATATACACATACTGAAATTGCAACCCCAGCGAGAAAATTGTGGAGCAATTTCTCATTATCTCTTGTTGGTATAAAAGAGGACTTCAGGGAATTTGTTAATTCAAAAATACGGTGAGATATCTGCACAAATAAGGTATGAAGATCAAAATCGTGAAATATTATAGTCCTCACAGAATATATAGGGTCTATAAAAGTCGAAGAGAAGCTTGACGTACCAAAACATAGAGTACAGTTGTGAGCATAAAATTGAGCATAGGATATTCTGGAATAAAGGAAAGAAGCCACTTAGGCTGTCCATTTGGCATGTTCGATCTGTACAATCACGAAGACAGGGATTACTTAGAGCTCTGAAGGAATAATGTCCACAATGTGAAATCAGAAGAAACATTTTAGTGCCGCACGTGCAAAATGAAGAAAATTTGTGCACTATTAGATATGCAAATATTCATTTTACTGAATGAATATTTGTCTACAATTTAGACACGTCAGCAAAGATATTATATTGTTGATGACCTCAGAAAATAAAAATGAAAAAATATTATCACAAAAAAGTAAACTTAAAGTAAATAAACGTCACACCTTAGCCAGATGTGGAACTGACATATGTATGTCTCCAAGGTAATTTTTCCCATCCACCTACAAGTACACACCAGCAAAATTACCAACAGTTTAAGAGTCCTAAGAATTTACTCTCATATTCACCGCATCATAAAGCTTTATTGTTGACTGGATTACTTGAGAAAGTCGTAGGAATACTCACGCAAAGAGAGTCAATGAGAAATTCCGAAGCTCTTGAGTGAAGTTCCGCAAGCAAATGTAAACGCTGTAATCATTCAAAATATAATGATGCTATCAAATATTCCTATTAAAGCGAGGACAAATAACAAAGAAAAGAGTGATTCATGGGATCAATAGCTAATAATGACTTAAACACAATAAATCTGAGGGCAATATACACACATACGTTATTGGGATCCATGAGGTGTAAGGGTGGAACTTGTTATAAGTAACCTTCTCCATCTTGTATATATATTCATACCAGAGATAGCCCACCTAAAAGACGATTGGATTTAAATACATAGTCAGAGCATGGAAGGATTATAAGATATCTAATTAGGGAAGACACCACAACAATAATCACTATAAAGTAAAACTTACTGTTACAGAAACTGTAACAATGCACGTTTTAATTGTGCGCCTTCGCTTGCGTTCAGATTCCTCTAGTTTCTCCATCCATTTCTCAACCTAAAATAATAGATATTGAACATAAGAAAATTGCCCAAGAGCGACTATAACTGCACGAAAACCATGAAATACTTACATTGGGATGAAAATAAGCATATATCATGCCAATGATCCAAATGTAACGATCAAGCCCAGATCTAAAATGCCATTCATGCAACCTGGAAAGATCTGGTTTTGCCGGATCAGTGTACCCTGCCATGGGGAAACCTTATCAGCACAGGCCCCTGAACTAAAAGACAATTTGAAAGTTTGATCCACAAAATTTGAACCTCTGTTAAGGGTGTTAATTTTGAAAAATAATAACAAAACTTTAGCAACACCATTACCCCTCGACCTGCCATGTAGGCAATAAACTAGGCCAAATAGGATTCATAGATCCACCACTGTCCCACCAAAAATAATTTCCTGCTACATTTTTTCTGTATATATGGTTCATCACTTCAGCTTGATTGGTCTAGCCAGAACCTGCCAACCTAAGTCTTCCTTAGACTTGAGATGTCAGAGTAATGGTTATTTTGGAATGTATCAGTTGAATAAAAAACAGTGTTAACACGGCATCAACAAGGATTTCAAGTGTAAACGTAAAATGTTCTTTTCTAACTAAAATGAAGGGTAAAGTTTAATAGCTAACCTAAAAGGAAGGCAAGTGGGCTCCACAAAACCTCAAACAGTCCAGGAACTTCCCAAATTGCAATAACCATAAGAAAGCAAGCCAAGATCTTCAAAGCCATAACTGATCTTATCTCATTGTACTTGTTGAAAATACCAAGGGCTCCATACACCATTACAGTAAAAAGAGTGTGCATTGGGCAGATATAATACAGCATATAATCGTTGTTAAGAACAATACAACAAAAAGCCACAAAGAAATTTAGTCTCCACATCATCTGCAAATAAAGATGCACCAAAATCCAATGCATCAAATGATATTATAAGATTGATAAAGAAAAAACTACAAAGAAAATGAAACTTTATATATACATACACCAAGAAAAGTATCTCACCTGAGCAAATCTTGCAAGGGTAAAATCCTTCCGGATATAGTAATATGAAAAGTTGCCAAATCCGGTCATCCAAACATATGCAGCAATAAAAACACGTATTGCATTGTATATTTCGGTCGCAGCAAAGTAATGGTACATAAGAAAGAGGACCTGTTCAAAACATAAAAAATATGAAACATGTCAAGACAAAATATCATTTGTTAAAAAAAACTATAGGCCTGTATGCTAGCAATTGGGAGGATGAAGCCTAAGGATAAAAGAAATAAATTAATTAGTTAATTTAAAAAAAATTGAAGGACATCAATATCAAGTAACAAATCATTAAATTTTTGTCACACTTTACTGTACTATAAGTCAACTGAAGTTAATAGATGATGTCCAACATGATCTCCATCTTGAAGTTTCATTCAACAACAGACTGGTCATAACGTTGACAAAAATTAGTACTTGCCTGCATCCACCCCTTCCACTCTTCTGTTTGATGTCGATTAAGGTAAAGTAATGATTTTCCTGAAAATGCTGACTTGTCGTTGTGTTTCTTAAAAGAGGTCATCGCTGAGACTATAATGAGGAGGATGAACAGGAAAAGGAAAAGATCCCGATTGTAATTCTGCCCAGGGAAAAGGTAAACACGTGAGAGATCGTTCAATGTAATGTTATATATGATATTTATATGTCAAGATGAACTATACATATCATGAATATGAAATTTAGAGATGCTTTCACTTTTTATATTTCATAAGGCCTAGTGTTTTCCATGTCTATTTTACTGAGAAGGTTAAAGCTTTCCTCATTCAAGTATCAAAATCAATCTTGGTATCTTATTGCCCAATATATAACAAATATTGAGAAGCCTTTTCCCTCTACTGTAAACATCAAAACATGACCTATCATATGGTGAAGCTAAATCTTGGTTTGGAAAATAAGCAAGTATTTTGTAATTTGGATGTTTATCACTTTATCTAAAATAATAATGCAAGCTAAAACATACAACCAGTATATATGCTATGTTACAAATGCAGATAACTTTTATCAGCTAATAAATGCTGAACAAAATTCAGAATAGACATATTTTCTCACCAAAGACAATGTATAAAAAAACTTATTGAATAATTAAATCATGTTAAACTATTAATAGAAACACCTTGGTAGATGCTCCCAGCAAATCTGTGCGATCACAGACAAAGAAATACACCAGGATCACTCCCAATTCAGACCTACAGAGGCGAAATATTCATATTGTTCTCACATGGAGGGACAAACAATACAGCCAAGTATACCTAAACCTCAACGAAACAACAAAGGTGAATCAACTTACATTGCTCTCAAGGTCAATCTATTTTCTATCATAAAAGTATCTTCCATCGTTAAAAACCTACAAATCAAATGATAGGCAAGATATTACCGATAAAGCAAACCAGTAGAAGTCCAACAGAAGTTTGCATATTAACAGCAAAGTACCTAATTAAGTTTGTTTTGATAGAAGCAGCATGAAACTTCATGGAAGCTGATTTTGCAAGGCCACCTTCAAGCAAAACAGCTTGATCATCCTCCTTGATTGCTACATTCTCCAATTCATCCAGATTATTATCTGAGTGACTGCTGCCAAGAATTCAAGAAAACCGGCATCAGGAGCTTAAACCTTTACATTCCCAACATGTTGCGTCCGAAATGAATCATGCATCATATCTTAAAAAAACAACAACAATATAAGCAAGTGGCTGAAATAATAAGATCAACAGTGATTAACCTAATTGGAAAGCATATAAACTACGCAAGTGGTTAGACTTGGCTCCTTTGTTTCTATAACAAATTAAAAAATTATTTATTAGTCATTGCAATAAGATTTGCAATCTATATTTCAGAGGAACAAAAAGAAGGGAAAAGAAGTAGGGAAACCAAAATTTACCATAAAAAAAATTAAAAGTAAACCATCCACTAGTAAAACAGCTTTTCTTTATGGAAAACCTTACACTTTCGAAGGAGGTGCAGACTTCTTGTACTCCAACCACTCAGAATATACCCATGCGACAAAAACAGGGATAAATCCAAGCAAAAAGGATACCTAAAAAAGATAAAAAGAATATCTATCAGATAGAATGCTCAAAACAATTAAAAGGAAACAGTAGCAGAGGATATACCACTAAAGAAAAGTAAAGGCAAAATAAATCAAGAAGAAGATGAGCAGTAAACAGATAAAGATAGGCATATTCAAAAGCTTTGCCCCATAATAGAACTCAAATGCTTTTAGTTTCAGCATTTAATAAGCTTTGTTCGAAATAGCAAAGTCAAATGAACCATAATATTCACCTAGAGCATGCCATGTCACAATTTCTTACTACTATGTCCTCAGTAAAAGTGCAGATAGAAGAGTTCAAAATACTAACTACCCTCATTCAAGATACAACAGAATGATACTGTTTTTTATGTCAGTGAATAGGGATGATGCACACAATATTGTGAACTACATTGTCCACCTCCATCTCATCCACACTAACTAGTAGAAGTAGCAAACTGAAGTCCGGTACTATATTTTTTGTTTACTGTATGATAACCATCTTTGCTCACATAAAACCTTTCTGCTAAAAAAAAAAAAAAAAACTGAAAAGCAAAAAACTCAATTCAAGCTTTGTAAGACTTCTTCCAAGATATTGGAACTTCTATACAAAGACAAAATGTTGCCTTCATGATAGATTTTAAGAGCATGCCCTCACTAAATCCAAAAAGCAACTGCCTTTATAAAACAGAAACTAACAAGAGAGACCCACTTTAACTAATAAGTAGCTTTTTACATTTTAGATTTTACCAAAGGCTACCAATAAGTAGCTTTTTACGTTTTAGATTATACCTAGATTGTACGTCTTAATTCTCTTTTAACCATTTTGTATCCCAAATAAACCAGTACCAAATGGATCCAAAGCCAATATTTAATCCTTCTAGTAGTAACACCATTCGACTTATTCCGGAGTAACCACAAATTTTACTTATGGTTAGTGTTCAATGTCAACTCTACTACAAGAAACCAAGTTTATGACGCTTTATGACAACTTGGTTCACACCGAACAAGAAACAGATTATACATCCAGGGGTCGTCCAATCCCTCCCTTCCCCATCCAGGCGCGTCGGAGCATCTTTCTATTTGCAACCAGCACTAAAGCACCAATCACTTGATCAAGCACAAACCGGTATTTCCAAACTTACAGTATATTTTTTCACTGCTCAAACAAGTCATGGCTATTTGGTTCTATGTACAGTAACTAAAATGTAAATCAAGAGCAGATCTAAGAAAGTGGTTCCACCTTCGATCCTGGCATCAAATACTAATAGCATGTGTGCACTTCCAAGTTAACGGAA
>MKEJ01013965.1:0-13549 GCA_001753735.1 Embelia ribes
CTCTCTCTCTCTCTCTCTCTCTGAATTCAGGAATTCCACAATAGTATCTCGGATTATTCTCATAATGGGCAGAGAAGTGCAAACCCTAGCATCGAACGGGGCCGAGATCAAAGAACCCTCCGCGAAGGTGCAGAAGCTCGATCACAACTGCGTCAATGGATCTGCTGCTGCTGCTATTACCCCATTTCTGAAAGTGAAGAAGCTATCTGATAAAGCTGTGATCCCATCTAGGGGATCCTCTCTCTCAGCCGGTTACGATCTCTCTAGGTATGTGCATACCCAATTCAATCTTACATTTTCGCTAGCTCTAATTCTATGATTGTGTATGTTATTTCTAGTTCTACCTACTCAACCATGGGCTGAACAAGGAATAGCAAGTTGGGGGCTAAACCCTTTAGAGCACTCACATCACTTTTGCTATTTAGATCGGCTAAAATAGCTTAAAAAGAACCATTTTTTCTGTTTTAGCCGGTCACATTTTCATTATAACATTTACGAGAGTAACTATTTTATACTAGATCTATTATTTAATTATTATTATTTTTAATACTTCTCTACTAATTTTCTCTATTAAATATTTGGTTGAATGTTGATAAAAATATTTTATAAAAATTACATACAAGAAATTCAAGCATAAATAATAGAATGATATGTAATTAAAACTAAAATAATTTTGTATTTTTAGTTAATAAAAAAAATTTGTCGAACCAAATTAAAAGTTAATCAATATGGATATCAAATTGAAATATGTTTTAAACCTTAATATGGTATGTAGTATGCAAAATATGTTAAACGAATTAAAAGCTAGAAGAGATCAAAAAGAACAAAAAAAGAATAGTTAAAGAGAGAGAGGAGGGAAAAAATGAAATATGTTTAGCCAATTCCATAATAAATGGTTACTTTTAGCCAAGCATTATACAAAATGCTAAAATAGCAATGCATGAACCTTTTTAAGTTTATATTTGTAATTTTGTGGCTAAAGCTACCATTTAGCCAAGCTGCTACGAATGATCTTAAATGTATTGTTATTATTATTGATGGATTCAGGACAAATAATTATGAATTTTATGGAGTGGTTTAGTTGTGTAGAAAAAAAATTATACTGTAAATTTAAAATTAAAAGTAAAAAATTTGTACTAAAAATTTTGACAAAAAAATTATGGGAGTGGCTACGGGCTCTTTAGCAAACTTGTAGGTACGTTAGACATGTATATATGGACAATATGATATATAAATTTTTTGTATTGTGGAATTTGGGGATGGGACGGTATGATGCCTACATCATTACTCTTGCTTCTGGATGGAACATCACATTGGAGTGGAGGTGTGCATGTTCCTAGTTGAAAAATATTCAAATCAGGGTTTAAACATGTAGAAATATTATATGGGGTCAAGTTATTCAAATATTTGGCTCCGTCCTTGTACTCATGGTGAACCAGGTGAAGGGTCTCATGGGTAAACATGATAAATGGAATGTTGCAACTGAGATTAGCAAGTAGAAAAAAAGGGCGGAGCCAAATATTGTTCCTTGAATATCATTCCGTTCCCTTTATTTTTTCAATCCAAAAACCTCAACTGTTGATGAGGCGATATTGGTTCCTAATAGTTTGAGTATGATTTGTTAGTTATATTTTTTCTTTTTATCAGAAAATATTGTTTTTTAGGGCTTCATTATGTTTTATCCTACTACCTCAATTTGTAACTATGCAAATGTGTAAATACATATCCATGTCCAGAGTAGGTGTTTGTTAATTCGGAAAAATTGACATGGTAATGCGATACGAGGCATATTTTGGAACAATTTGTGTTTGTTAATTGGAGGGTATGGACATGCAGCGGTCATTTTTTTTTAACAATCAATGGAGGGCTTGTACGGAGGTTAGTGTTTAAAATGGCACATGCAGAATAGGTCTGTTAGTATTGGAATAAAATATGATGGGTAAAGAAATGAGCAGTTCAATGAATGCCAATACAATCAGCCATGGCTTTGCTACATGTACAAGGACCATGTATGCCTATATCTCCAAAATAGCTTATAGCAATAATTACTACATTGTGCTGGATTTGTATTTGTTACCCTTTTTCTGTTACTGCCCATCTGAAGGATCTTGCTCTATCAATGTAAAATAAGAGAGAATTACAGGTTTTAGTTCACTATATTTTCTCTTTTCAATCTTAACATTTAATTTGATCAATGGAATGCATGATATGGAGGTGAAATCACTTGGAACTGCAACATATTAAATCATGACAATATTGTTTGCGTGGTCTATCACCTGTTATCTTACAAGGTAAATTTGATCAAATATAGACTTCCTGATTCTGCAATAAAATAATATTGTTTTATGTCAGTTCTAATAAATGCATAGTAGGCTTTCATTAGTTGGGGAAATCGATATGGCATGGATAATGTGGTATTGGAACTTTTAGTAACAATTAGATGAGCGGATTTAAACTGTGGGTTGTAATCTCTTCTGACATGTGCATAGAATGTGTTTATTGATTGGAATATTATTTTCCTTGGGCTTTCAGATGAGTTTTTAAAACCTAAAATGGAATGAAGGATATGGAAACGAAAGCACTATTACTTGTAATGAATTCTCCATGTAAAGTCATGGCAGTATTGTTTGAATTACCAATTATTGTGACTTTCTAGATAAATTGATCAATCATATGCTATGTAAGTATGATAATGTGGCAATGAAAGTTTTAGTAATATTATCACATGTACTATTCGGCGTGATATCTTATTTTGGTTCCATCTAACTAATTCCAATTTATTGGGATTTAAGGTTGGGTTGATGAAACAATGACGAGGATTTAAAAAATGGGTTGTACTAAAAGTATGGAAGGTGCTTACTGATTAGTGCCACAAATTCCATCCCTAAAAACCAAAATTTCATTACATTTTACACTTGTAAAATATTGTTTTTTCTTGGTAATAGATTTTACATCTAAAACGGTATAAGTTTTGTCTAGATCAGGTCACTAGTACTTCTGAGAATGTTTTATATATTGTTCTAATGTCTTCGAAAATTGTTATTTTGAAGTTGTTATTATGAGGAACTCTGCTAGTTAACTATCAGAAATCATAGAAATCATACCTTGGTTCACGTATCAAATCATTATAGAATTGTTCTTCTTGTGATAAACCACTATCTATTGATGTCACTTGAACTATTGTATTAGATACAGATCAATTGCATCTTTGGCTCTTGATCAATTGAGACACGTCTTAGTACATAGACATACATAAAATAACTAACACAAACACCAGACACATTCATCTATTCATCAGCTTGTAAATATGCTAGCTTATTTATGATTAAGTAAAAAGCTTGATGTATCTATTTTAAAATTTCTAGCTTATTTATATTAAAAAAACAAGTTCATTTGTGTATCTTTTAAGCATAAAAGCTAAAAAATTGTAGTTTATAAGTTACTACCAAACAAGTCTATGGTCTTATCAGTAGAGATGTGGAGATAATCCACTTATTTGGTTTCACCTAACAGGCATACTAGATTATACTTGTTTGATGAGAGTAAAACAGAATACGTTGGAAGTTGTCAAGTAGTGTGTTTGGCAGTCCTTGTTAAGTATATTTAGGCCGTTGGTTTTAAACCGGTAGCTAAGATAAAAAGGGTCCTTTTAAATTCAAAAGGGATCCACCCTTTTAATATAGCCTTTGGTTTAAAAACCAACGGTCGAGATATGCTTAACAGTAGCTTCCCAGCACCATAGCTCGGCAACTTTTCCCTGGTTTAATGTTTCCTTAATCATATTATACAAGGCATTAAGATCCACTATTCCTTTGTAAGAGAAATTGCTTTTCTTTTGTTTACTACTAACTTGTGAATTTGTTGGCTTGGTTATCCTATTTTCTACTGTGCAGTGCGGCAGAAGTTAAAGTACCAGCAAGAGGAAAGGCCTTGGTTCCAACAGATCTTAGCATTGCAATTCCTGAAGGAACTTATGCTCGTATAGGTTTAATCCCCATATTTGTCAATTGTCAATCATTGCCATATGCATCATTGCCATGTGGAATGTTCTATCGTACGATTGAAGTAACTACCTAATAATGTGTAGAAAAGTTCTCTCTCGGATGTACTAAAGGAGTTAACTGGATTTTGACACATCGTAGTTTGAAAATATTATCTAATAATCTGAGATAAATTTGTGCCCTATCATCATGAAAATCATTTTCATCTAACAAGCAAACACAGGTTTAGTTTGTCTTGCAATGCTAACTTGCAAAGTAAGTTGGAAAACTTTTTAAAGCACTCCCATCAGGCATTCTAAAAGTGGCTCTAAAAAATTTAGGGTTACTACTCAATCCTTTAAGAAATAGAGGGTCTATAGGATCTATTTTGTGGTTATAGAGTCTCATATATTCTGGCCCTTCTTGTAATGTATGAGCTACAAGGATTAAAACTTGAGGGACCAAAATAGATGTGCAGCAATATCATCCTAATGATTATGATTTCCCCATTTATGTGCGGCTGTACATGTATTATGCTCAGTATATCTATAGGCAATTGTAAGTTGAATTAAAATTAGGCATTTTCATGTGTATAAGATGAGCATATTCCGAGTTCCATTTGAGCTGACTCTTCCCTCTTTCTCTCTGCTTCTCTCCAGCACCTCGATCTGGGCTGACATGGAAGCACTCGATTGATGTCGGGGCAGGTGTGATTGATGCAGACTACAGGGGCCCTGTAGGTGTCATCTTGTTCAACCATTCGGACACAGATTTCGAAGTGAAGGCTGGTGATAGGATCGCTCAGCTGATAATTGAAGTGATACTGACACCTAATGTGATGGAGGTTGATGATTTGGATGAGACCGTGAGGGGTGATAGTGGCTTTGGATCTACTGGTGTCTAAAAATTGACGATAGCAATGTCTGTATGCTCTGGTTTGTATTATTCTCAAGTTTCTTGTAGTGCTTGGCTCAAGTGCTTGTTGAACTAGTAGGCGACCTGGGGTTGTCGTTTTAATTGATTTTCTCAAAACTGTTTAGGTGCAGTTGAATGTTAATTTTAAATTATGTGCAAGTAACTGATTTTATGATGTTTCCATGTATAAATTGCCTGGGGTTGCAGCTGTGAATTAGTAACTAATGTACGATTCGTGCCTAATGGGCATAGCCGAAAGAGGCGAGTCAAGTTGGGAAAAGATGATGCAGACATGTCAAATTTTGTTAACATGGTATGCACATTGGCTTGGCAAAAAATGCGTGCAGTAAACATTTTACTCGCAAATCTTCGTATAAACACATGCCTATGCCAATATGGATCATTATCTTGTGTCCTGATCTGCAGATGCTCAATGCTAATAGACACAGAAACTGGATCGAACGGAACACAAAAATGTGCAGGTTTGACATGTCCTCAATTCGATGTTTCAGAAGTGATGATTTGCGAGGCTTTATCTGGTTGTTCTAAACCATGCCTTAATAATGGCTAATGCAATGAAAATTGTCTTAGAAAATACGACAAGCTAGATATCCATCATTGATGCGAATGTGTGCTGCAATTGAGGCATTAGTTACATACAAATGCGCTAATGAGGTGGTTTACAATCTCAATTATAAACTTCCGCATTGTAGCATTTGACCTTTGATAAGATGCTTCGCATACTGGTATGAAATTGATAAAATGTTTTAAGAGCAGCATTGCTAGGTGATGTTGACTTGAGTGCATTAAATCATCCCAGAAACTCATGCCCTAGTTCATGAATGTTGGCAAATAAACATATTTGCTATTAAACATGAAAAAGGAAATGTCTTCTGAGTCAACATTATGGTAGTATAATTTTTTGTTTCTTGTTTTCCTATCGAGCATAGCTTTAGTGCTCTTAAGACGAGAAGAGTAGACATACATTGTTGGGATTTACTAAATGATTGTTGTCTTCAACACGAAAATGCATGCCGCATCACCCGTCACTAACCTGAATAGCGAGCACCAAAAGTGAAACTTCCAGATTTGACTTCGGCTATACAATTAGTAGCATGGCCATATGTTACGAGCCGCAGGGACGGCCGGGTCGCCGGCCAACGCACCCGAGACGTCCACCTAGTAGATAGGATATCGTTGTAATCAAATTTCCACTTCTCTAAAATTTTTTTATGGCAATTATGATTCCTCAAACAAGGTCAATGTTCACTCCTGTCACTCTAAGAATGACCTAAAATGTATATACAGAAGATGAGTGATAAGCTTGTCTTTTCTACCAAGTTGTAGCATTTTGGGTATTGTGTTAGCTCTTGACATCAACTAGTTTGTAAATATTGCAATCATTAATGAAAAATGCCTTATTTTCATATTGTGTGTGTGCTTTCAATATGACGTGATACATTGCTCTTAGTTGGTTTTCGTTGAAATTGACAGGCTTGATTACCAGCTGGCAACGGGTGACACACAGGGGACATTGTAAATAAACATCTCAAGTATCAGCCCGTGACACCGTACCCAAAACAAGATTTAACCACATCCACTATATCAGGCATTGTACTATATCTACGTTCACTAAATCCATAGCATGATTTAAGAATGTGATATGGCACTCATCTAATGAAAATAAAGAGCGCAGACTAACTTCTTTTCAATAGACAGGTGCCGAAGAGCTTGCCATGACAAAAAGCACTTAAGCTTGGATTTCAACGGCTAGCCCGCTTCTCGCATGGATGAACCTCCTAGGGGTTGGCAATAAGTGTGCGGTAAACAACTTCTATTCAATTAACATCTAAACATATTTGTACAAAATATATAGACACGAGGGAAAGCAACTAATTACATTAAACGATTAAAAAAATAATTTTTTACCCAAAGGAGAGAAGGAAATAACTTTATTTTTACTATAGTAGCAGTGGATTGGTCAAAGTGCAACTCAAGGCACAAGGGAACTACAAACGAAGCAACATAAAAGATTACATGATGCTTCTTTGGACAAAATTCTGAAAGCAAAGCTTGTGCAAGGTCCGACTCGGATCAGCAAAGTTTTTGCTCTCTTCTATTATAACATAGCTCAAAAATGTTACAAAGTTTGTACCAAACATGATAACTAAGCTTTAGTCCACACCTTACAAGTGTGTGAATTTACACCAACCTTTTCGCCACTGGCAGCTATAATTGAAAAAAAAGCGTTTATAGGATAATTACTTCGACCTGTGATGGCGTTCCTTTTTATAGCGAGATTGTGCGGGATCAAAGCCACCTTCATCTGCTCCATAAACGGCCCAAGATGGGGTTGCAGCCATGTAATCTTTACTATCAAAAGGTTTACCTCTGGCCACCTGGATTTCAATTTAAAAAAAAATAATAAAAAAATCAGATAAATATAAAAGACTGGATCATGGGTCTAATATGAGCATGCAAAACATAGAAATAACTGTACATGGAACAATATTGAACGGATGCCTGATTAATCTAAAACAGTCACACGATAGATGCCCAGAAGTTCTATATAGAATTATGGCCTTATACTGGTTGGATTTTAATCAAGCTAATTTTGGAAGATTTTAGATGAACACGACATTCCATCATAAAGAAGTTAAAGATGGAATCAATTTGACTATCATAAATGAACTACACGTAACTAAAACTGAGCACGTCCATAGGCAAATATAAGTAATACAAAAAGAGATGTCTAAAAGTGGATTTATATGCAGTGATGATTTTGAAAAGTAAAACTGAATCATGTGTCATTTTATCGTGTTCAGGATGGGAAATATAAATACTTGTTACCAAGAACCAAAAAAGTTACATGTTCAGTAGGTTGTTGCCTCAACTACATCCTACTTGAACTCCGTCCCAGTATGTGAGACTCTAGTTATTAATTACTAAAGTGTGGATTGTGGAAACGAAGTACGGTAGAGTTACCGACCAGATCATGAAACTTTTCATAATCAATCCAGGTGAACCATTGGCCATTGATCTTGAACTTGTCAACTTTCGCCAGGAGAACACAACATGAATGGACGTGCTCACAAGCAACCTCGTATTCCCCGTTGCTCTTCTGAGCTAAAGCCTCTGAAAAAGCTTTCACATCGGCATGCCAAGGCACATTCTCCATCGTCAACTTTGACGTGGCAGACCTATACAAATCATGTTAACTATATTTGCAAAAACTACAAACTCACTCTTTCACACACAAGAGAAAGAAACAATAGAAAGGAAAGGGAATGCTAGTGTAAAACACAAGATACTTACGATCCACAATAGGTAACACCTTTAATTTCAATAAAATCAGGGTTCCCAACTGCGAAGAGGCTAGAATATGCATCTAAATCCTCAACATTCCATCCTTTAACTAATGTTAAGCGATAAACCGTCCGTTGTTGCTTCTCCTGGAGAGCTTTTAAGGAATCCTGATTTTGGCAAGGTCCACAGTTAGTGAAGCCGATTATGAGAGACAAATTGAGGTTGGGAGATTATAAGTGAAAAATAACATGAACAAAAGGATGTGTATCCGAGCAGGAGGATTTATGTCTATAACTATTAGAACATTAAATATGGTTTTCTGTCGACAGGTAACATATGAGTTCATTTAGTATGCATATTACATGAGCCAAAGAGCTTTAATATAGAGATCTGAAATCCTCCCTTTAAAAACAACTCAAACCATCCAACGATTTATTCATGTCATTTAAATTCAGTCATCTCACGTGTCAATAAAATTGAAAAAATTACTGATCCAATTCCTAACGCAAAATCGAATCTAACATTTATAAGATCTACAACTAAGATCAAGGAGGGATTCAGAAAAAAAAAAAAAAGACGTGGCATGATCATTTGCAAATGAATTACAAGTAGATATTAAATAACTATAATTTACAGACACCTACGGTAGAATTATTTTTTACACTATGTTATGGTCCACTCATGAGTGTAACTAACTTGTGTCATGTGGATTGCTGCCTTGTCGTGGGGTGTTTCTTTTTCTTTTTTGGGAGGCTGTTTTTAGGGCGGAACTTTTTCACCTCCAGGATATGGAGATATTCTCATATACCAAAAACCCAAATAAAGCTGAAACACTATCCAAAATAAGGCCGTGTGAATAAAACTTTAGCTTACTGAATAACAAAAGCCAACTGTTAAAAAAAAAAAGAAAATTAATATGGCTGACAGAGACATAAATACAGTTCCTTTTAGAGGCTATATCTGCACGTATCGAGTGGCTATCATAGCTGAATTTTTTTCTAAGCATATGAGGTTACTATTAAAGCATCTAAAATAATCACAAACACAAAGTAGAACCTCAAATGTGGTTTCCAGGGAAAGCACTCACAAGAAATCGCTCCCAGAAGTCACTAAACAGTGGTCTATCAATCGCCTTCAAGCTCTCCTTCGTCGCAGCATCTACACTAACATATAACTGCACAGAACAAAGTCAAAACTGATCCCACCTCTAAAGACGGAAGATTAGTCAAGACCAAGTCAAGAGAGTACAAGTCATAAAACCTGGGTAATAGGTTTTAGCATCTTAATCTTGTCTGGGAATTGTGCATTTGTCACCAGGAATGTGGAAATGCGCCTCCGATGAAGCTCATCTATAAGTGTATTGATCTCCGGGTACATTATAGGCTCACCAACAAGCGACAAGGCACAGTGTCTAGGTGTAAGACCTTCCGTTAATCTTTCTGGTTTAACACCTATTAGGCAAAGATTCTCTAAATCCGTGAGTAAATCAATTAACACTAGCCAAAGAAGAGAAGAAACACAACAAAACACAACATTGATTTTTGAAATAGAGTATAGTACAAAGGATAATGTCAAACTGGCTCACTGTGGAGTAATCACCCAGCTAGCTCAAACAATGAAGCCTACCTGGAACTCCTTTCATTTGCTTTATCATTTTCGTGTGCTGGTCTATTGCAGAGTTGACAATATTTAACGCATCATCCATCTTCCACTGCCAGTTTTTCCCAACAGGATTAGTGTGATGCCTCCAGCAAAAAACACATTTGTTTGCACATGCCAAACTCGGAGTTGCCTCCATGCATCTGTTCATTTGGGAAGGAAGAGGCATAGCAAGAAGAGAGAGTCAGATTAAAAAAATGAAATTACAAATAAATTGTATTGAAAACTGTGAACCAACAAAGGAACAGCTATATAGATTTAAAAGCTCAAAATTAACACACCACAAAATGAGTAAGAATTCTTCACGACAATAGAGTCAGTCATTGAATCAGAGTTTTTAAAGGATTAATAGAAGATAAAGAAAAAAAGAGAGCAAAATGGCATTGGTGCCAAACTGAAGCAGTTGGAAGCCAGATATGGTTCAGTAAACTTATAGCAAAGGCCATAGATTTTCAGTGTCAAGGAAAAGACTTATAACTCTATAACTATTTATATTGTTCTATACGATTATACCACAGTTACCAAAGTCGTAAATGGTAGCGGGATTCGTAAGGGAAAACTAAAGCGGGAAACGCATGCCAAAAAGTACAGGGGAAAAAGAAAACGCGGATACGATTTGGAATCTTTTTGGATATGATTATACAACATATGGGAAACATATGTAAAATATGTGTGATTATTTACTATAATTTTTCTAAAATTTACTCAAATTTGTAAGTATTATGATACATATACTTGTATATCAAAATTTTATTTCTTGATATGAATAAGCTAATTATGAAGTAAAATAATAGGAGAAAAAATATTTAATAATAGAAGTACGAAAATAACTCATTCTTTAAATATTATAATTTTATTTATTTTTATAAAATTGTATCCAATAAGTATTTATAAGTTTTAAAAAAATTAAAATTAAATTTCCTAATAGTATTCTGAGTATTCCCTAATCATTTCACTCGAGTTTTATATAAGTATTTCTAATTATTTTCCAAACATTTCGATATCATTCCCACGTGTTTCTCCGCGTTTTGTATCGGTACGGAAATTACCGGCAATTCCCACCTATGGGCCACGTTTTGCGGAACTGTGATCTAACTTTAAATATTTTTGTAAAATAATAATATTATTATATATAAATACATTTAGTGCTGAGGAGTAAGCCTCTGTTTTTCCTTTAAATTTACCCATTTAATTGGTTTATTGTATTCTTTTCGTTTATAAATTATTGTTATAATTTGACAAATTGACATGATTCGGAAAGAATATTTTCAAAATTTGTATTAATATGAATTAATAATTTATCTCTTTCAAATTTTATCTTATTCTATTTTCTTTTTGTTTTGAAGGGCAAAATAGATGATTCATTAAAACTTGTAATGATTAAATACTTGGAAAAAAAAATACAATAATTTTTGGGCACACAAAAAATTAATTTGCCCTAGTAGTTTGTGAATATATTTTTTTATTGGCTTCATAAGTTAGATCATGCAACGTTTTGTCAAGTTTCTTTAAAATTAATTTTTACGTAAATGCTACAACAAACAAATTACTTGAAATATTAAATTGTTGACTACAATTAATTTTGATGTTTCATTATAGGTCTGACTAATTATATTGTTTATGATACTCCCTCCCTCCCTCCCTCCCATAAATATTAATATAAGTCTGTATTTATTTTCCACACGTCCTAATATAAGTCTTTAAATATGTTTTATTATATTTTTATTTAATATAGTAATTTTTTATCATCTCAAATTATTTTTTACAATATTAAGAAATAATTTCTCTCAATAATTACAAATATTTTAAGTTAAATAATGATAAAATTAATTTTTTTATTTTCGTTAAAAAAGAAATATGCCTTACGATGGAGTATATTTTTACTAAATTAAGTAAAATGGATTTAGAGTATCTGATTTATGATGTAGCCGTATTATTCTATGATTTATGCTTCCGCCAAACTTTTGTCAGTATCCGTACACGTAACTCTCTGTCATATATATATATATATATAATAATATGAAACGTCGCTGGTTTGGAAATAAGGGTAAATTACAGTTACCCCTTTGAGATTTCTGATAATTTCAATATATCTTCGTGTTGTTTCTAAATTTACACTATCCCCCGCGAAAGTTATATATGTCATTGCATTTTACCTCCAAAATTTTTGGTGTCGAGATAAAGTCGGCTTTAAATACAAATGAATCATAAGATTACAAAAGCATCCCTTAATTAACACTCATTCTCTATTTTTTTCCAATTCTTCAAAATAGTTTGTGTAATTTTATATATAAATAAGATATTTTCTTTAAAAGGTGCTAATTTTTTCAATTATTAGATTTTAAATGAATAAAATGAGGAAAAAAAATTGACGATTTATATAGACTTCCATGTGTAAGTCAAACATATATCATGACATAAGCAGAAGGTGTAAGCTTGGATACCTTAAATATGCGCTAAAATATTAGGAACCTCGTAGGGAAAAGGGTAATTTACCCTAGAAATCTTGCAATTAATTAGGAGGACAAAGACCGAGTTTTTTCCTTTGATGGGACAGACGGGGACCAATATTATGTCATTGGTCCACCTGTCCCTAAAATTACTGAAATGATGCACTTCATATAGTTTGCCAAAAGGGATAACAAAATGTTATCAATAATTTGTCATATATTGTGATGAATTAAGAATTTTTTTTAAAGCAAATTCGCCAAAATATATGGCAAATTAATATTTTAATAAATTATTGTTCGCCACATATGTTGGCGAAATGAAACTAATAATAGAAAATGTGAATTACATGAACGGTCCCCGTTGCTTGAACAAGAATTCATTTGAGCAACCATATTCTCAATTGAAACACTGATAATACCTAAATTTGTAAAAATTACGGATTCAATCCCAAAATTTTCAGAATAATATCATCGTTATTTTTGTTACCTGTTATTAAATGATATTATTGTAAAAATTTTGGGACTGAATCCGTGATTTTTGAAAATTTTTGTATTATCAGTGTTTCAATTGAGAATATGGTTGCCCAAATGAATTCTTGTTCAAGCAACGGGGACCGTTCATGTAATTCACATTTTCTATTATTAGTTTCATTTCGCCAACATATGTAGCGAACAATAATTTATTAAAATATTAATTCGCCATGTACTTTGGCGAATAACATTTCGTTATCTCTTTTGCTGAACTATATTAGGTACAACATTTCAGTAATTTTGGGGATAGGTGGACCAACGAAGTTATATTGGCCCCCACCTGTCCCATCAAAGAAAAAAAACTCGGCAAAGACTTGTACGTCCCCGTCCATGATAATAGAATACTTTGACCTTGCATCTAGAATTAAATAAATTCAGAAAATTGCTTTTTAAAATTTGAATTAGACCTAAATGACAAAATTTATGCCCATACTTTTTTGTCTTATTCTTATATCTATTAAATATAAAGAACAATAGTGTCATTTAACTAATTTTGAAATGATTCAATACACCAAAAAACAAAAAACATTCAATCTTATTTGGATATTCAAAATACAAATTAATATGTACAATTATTTATTGACGGAGATAAGGGTGGTAACGAGTAGGGTTATTCGCAAAATCTCGAGTTCGACTTGATAACTAGTCGGTCCGAACTCTACAATGAACTAAACGAGTATGGCATGAGTACGTTAGCATACTCGATTT
>MKEJ01013966.1:0-11574 GCA_001753735.1 Embelia ribes
TCCTTGTACTAGTACACTTTGTATGCATTAAATAGGATCATATCGAAGTAAATGTTTTCGTACTAATTATATAAGACAATTAATACCTCGCGGTCATGGATAGTGTTTTTACTCTTAATCCTTAAATTATTATTTAGACATGTATGGACAATGTTATTTTGATTAATAGAAGAGAGAGATTCATTATGAGTCGATAAACTCAATGAATTGGATGATAACATTTTTGATATGGTGTTTATTAATAATTGATGGAATCCACGTCCCTGAATAGGGATTGATGATACTCCCTTAAGAAAACTTATAAGTTTTTATTGTATCAAACCCTGCAAGTGGATTTTGTAATCGGATGCGTCAAATAAGCTAAGTGAAAGGTCTTAAGGAAATTTAATATGCTAATTAAATTGCATTGTTAGTAATTCTATTTAATTAGCGAGTTAATGATATGGAAACCGAATTATAAATTCGTATTATTGGGAGAGAGTTCAATTACAATCATGTGATGGTATTGATTGTGATTTATGTGGATGGTGATTATCTTGATAGATAAGATTGAATTCAAATTTGCATAGGATAGCTATTCCAATATTCTGCCATTACATCCGTATTATAGCCTATTTAAACACGTTCTACAGGCAGAAGAAAGATACGAACTGATTTTCTTTTGCCACATACATAGAGAGCCCACCCACTATGTCGGAGCAAGGTGTTTAACAGGAATACAACAGAAAATCGGAGGTTGTGTAGCTTCCTTTTGCTAGAACTTTCTTCTTGGTGTTCACGAGATTTATACACAAATCTCATAAGTATAATTATGTCCCATGTGGTAAAACATAATCAATTAATGATAGTATACGTACACGCTATTACAGGATCTGTAAATCATTTTATTTTTTCGCTGCGGTCCAACAATTGGCATCGGAGCCTAGGTCAATACTATGTACGTTACTATCATACCATGTTCTTCATAAAATTTGAATCTATGCATGCTTAGGATAGAACGTGGGTGTGGACCAACATCTGTTTTGCAGCGTTTTGTCTGACTATCATGGTCCTATGTATGCATGTATGTATGTGCTGATCAATTCTTAGATTGTGAACTCTCTGTTTAAAAAGGCATAGGATCTTTGTAATATGCATGTGTTTCTTCAATTGTATTATGAAGGCATGTATTCTGTTTTTATATATGTAGCATGTGTTTCCCTAATTGTGTGAAGGAGTATAGAGTAGCAGAAGAATATATTATAATAGCTTTAAAGAAATTTTCCACACAATTTTGTCGCAGTGGCAACAAAGGTCGTAGTGGCAACAAAGGTTACAGGATGAGATCATTCAAGATTTTAAATCTTGGCCATGATAATCAGCAAAATATTTTTCCGTTTAAGTATTATATATATTTACCATGTGATGATTATAATGTTTCTGTAATGGTTACAATATTCTAGTTATTGTAAGATTCTTGGAGAACATGGATATTATCATGTGTTAGGTTTAATATTTCAATTGTAATTTATACATGTCAACTAGATCATAAAATTGATTTCATCATCAATAAAATTAAAGAGAATGAGATTTTGTTTATTACATGTATATGGAATTGTTGAAATTGAAATATTAAATAATAAAAGAAACCTCTCAGATCTTAAAAAATTTACTAAGTTAGTTTGGGAATTTATTTCGCCTAAATCCCATAGTCTCCATCAATGGTTTGTAGATGATGTGAATAATTACTTTCCCCATAGGATAGAATTAATTACGGAATCATCAAGTACAAACTTTAATAATTGTTATTAATGCATCACCTCCCCATCGGCAGGATACACTATAGTACAATAGATCTAGATGCCAATGATGGTACATACTTAGCTATAATTAATAGTATACTCACCATCTGAGTCGCTACTATCATTTATAGGACCAAAGTTAGGTCAACAATTTAATTTTACTTGATATATAATAAAGTGTCTAGATAGTAAAATTAATAGGTTTTAACCCGTCTATACAAATGTAAAATATTAGATGACTTCCCATAGAAGCATACTATATATGGTGTCTTATGCTATTGGCAGATTCTTTTAAAGATAATGGTTGAGGGCCCTTATATGTTTGAATTCAAAGTTAAATAATTGCTCATTTGTATTTGTTACATATATGATTCTCAAGCTTAAAATGGCATCATTCAGCCCAATTGCTATGATTCTAAAAGAAAACAAATTGGTTGGTACTAATTATATAGACTAGAAAAGGAACTTGGATATTTTACCAACTGTTGAGGAGTACAAATATGTGCTCACTGAAGTTTGCCCCGAGAAACCTCCCGAATGGGCAACTGAAGACGAATCTCAGCCATATCGTAAGTGGGTTAATGAGATGGCGCGGTGCTACATTTTGGCATTTATGTCAAATGTGTTGCAACATCAGCATCAGTCTATGCCTACAGCTTTTGATATGATAGAGAGCATCAAAGAGATGTTCGGGGAACAAAATCGTGCCGCAATGCAGACAGCGATGAAGGATCTCGTGAACACGAGTATGGCTGAATGAACCCCAATTAGGGATCATGTTCTGAAGATGATAGTCTTCTAAATGAATTAGAGATCTTTGGAGCGGCATCGATGGGGATACCCAGGTCGATATCATACTCCAGTCATTGCCTGATTCTTTTAAGCAATTTTGCCTAAATTGTAACATGAATAAACTTACTTTTTAAACGGTTGAACTACTTAAAGAACTACAAGCAGCTAAGGGGTTTATCAAGAAGCCTACAGTTCCTTTTGTGGCTGAAAAAGGTTCTGCTTCTAAACCAAAAGGAAAGCAGCATCAGAAAAAGGTTCAAAAGCATAAAACAAAGCCTATGGGCACGTGCTTCCATTGCAAGGCGCCAGGCCATTAGAAACTACAGTGTCCAATTTGCTTGCCAAGAAACAAACTCAAGGCGTTTCAGATAACAGGGAAGCTAAGTGATAGAGAGATCTACATATTTATGGGAGATGGCACTAAAGTGTCAGCAATTGCAATAGGAAATGTTACTATTTCTTTTAGTAAGTATATGTTTTTAATAATGAAGGATGTCCTTTATATACCTTCAATTAGAAAAAATTTAGCTTCAATTTCTAGTTTAGTTAAGGATGGATATTCTATTTATTTTAATAATTTAGTTATTATTAAGTTAAATAAACATTTTATCTGTTTTGGTACATTGGTTGATGGTCTTTTTTATTATCGACGACGCCTCTTCTATACTGCAACTAAATAAAACGAATAATACTAATATTAATCTACCATATAACAGGAAAAGAATGTCTGAAATAAACCAAACTTATCTTTGGCACTTACCCGTCGGTCATATTAATCAAAAATGGATTTTTAAATTGGTTAAAGGATGGACCTTTAGGTGCATTAGAAGTGGAAGCACTAAAATGACTAAGCAGCTTTTTCCGGCCAAAGGCCATAGAGCCAATAAGACGTTAGAATTGGTTCATTCTAATTTCTGTAGACCCATGAATATCCAAGCAAGAGAAGGTTTGAGTATTTTGTCACTTTCATTGATGATTACTAAAGAGATGGATACATTTATTTGATGCGCCGCAAGTCTAAATGCTTTGAGAAATTCAAAATTTTTAAGACAAAAGTGGAGAAACGTCAAAGAAAATGTATCAAGACACTACGATCTGATCGTGGTGGCGAATACCTCTTGCGAGAATGTGTGGATTACTTGTCAGCTGAGGGAATTACTTCCCAGTTATCTGCACCAAGTATGCCACAACAGAATGGTGCAACGGAAATAAGAAATAGGACTCTTATGAATATGGTTAGATCTATGATGAGTTATTCAAATTTATCGGACTCGTTTTGGGGACATGCATTAGAAACATCAGCATATATTTTAAACTTGGTACCATCTAAGTCAGTACCGACTACTTCCCACAGAATTGTAGACTGGGCATAAACCTAGTCTACTGCATATTCGGATATGGGATAGTCTAGCATACGTGCTGAAAAGTAAGGCTGATAAGTTGGAATCAAGAACAGTAGTTTGTTTCTTTGTTAGGTATCCCCGAGGAACGAAAGGAGGTTTATTTTACTGTCCTAAGGATCAGAAGGTCATAGTTAGCACTAATACCCGATTCTTAGAAGAGGACTACATAATAAACCACAAACCCAGAATTAGAATTATTTTAGATGACCTTAGAGGAGACTTTTTCAACACAGAATTCTCTGATACCCACAGTACAACAAGAATTAGTACAAGGAACTGAGTTCAGTACAACATGAAAGTACTAGTGCACATAGAGTGCCTCTTCGTAGGAGGGTTATATGCCCACCGGTTAGGCATCCATTTTTGGGAGTGTCTTTTGAGATGGTCCCTAATGGATTGGAAAGGCCATGAAATCGGAGATAGAGTCTATGTACTCTAATCAAATTTGAGAGCTTGTGGAATCACCCGAAGTAATAAAATCCATTAGATGCAAGTGGATCTATAATAAAAAGAGAGGAGCAGACGGGAATGTGGAAACTTTCAAGGCAAGGCTTGTAGCGAAAGGGTTCACTCACAAAGAGGGAATCAATTATGAGGAAACTTTTTCACCGCTATCCAAAATCTCTTATCCATTGCAGCTCATTTCGACTATGAAATTTGGCAAATGGATGTCAAAACGGCTTTCCTTAATGGAAGTCTTGAGGAATGCATTTAGATGATGCAACCAAAAGGTTTTATAGCAAAAGGTCAAGAGCACATGGTGTGCAAGCTTAAGAGGTCCATTTATGGACTTAAGTAGGCATCTAGATCTTGGAATACTCGTTTTGATCAAGCCATTTAACCTTATGGTTTAGATCAATGCCATAACGAGTCTTGTGTGTACAAGAAGCATGATAGAAATGTTACAGTATTTTTAGTACTATATATATATATGTTGATGATATACTAATCGGAAACGATATGGGAGTGTTGTTGTAGGTTAAGTTATGATTATCTGGACAGTTCGATATGAAGGACTTGGGAGAAGCTAGTCACATTCTTCGAATCGAGCTTCTGCGAGATCGCAAGCAAAGGATGTTGGGCTTATCACAAGCAACTTATATTGATGAAATTCTTCCCGTTATAGCATGCAAGATTCCAAGAAAAGGTTTTTACCTTTCAGACATAGAATTCATCTATTTAGTAATCAGTGTTCTAAAACACCGAGATGGAGAAGATGACGGGGGTTCCTTATGCTTCAACGGTAGGAAGTCTCATGTATGCAATGCTATGTACTAGACTTAACATCTGCTTTACGATAGGCATGGTTAGCAGATTTCAGTCTAATCCGGGACAAGAACACTAGACTCCAATAAAACATATAATCAAGTATATGAAAAGAATTAGGGATTATATGTTGGTTTATAGTGCAAATAGTCCTATACCTATTGGGTATACAGACTCAGACTTCCAAGTAGATAAGGACTCTAGGAAATCAACCTCAGGAAATGTATTTACCTTAGGGGGTGGAGCCATTAGTTGGAGGAGTATCAAGCACGTATGTATTGTTGATTCCACCATGGAGGATGAACATGTGGCTGCTAGGCTGTTTGACTCAAAAAAATTCTTTTGGATCTTGGAATAGTACCTTCAGCACAATCGCTTATAACAACACTTTATTGTGATAACACTGGGGCAATTGCTAATACAAAGGAACCCCGAACACACAAGAGAGTGAAACACATTCAGCGCAAGTATCACCAAATAAGAGACATCGTTGAGAGAGGTAATGTGCTGGTAAAAAAGAATGCATCGGCAAACAACCTGGCGATTCATTTACTAAGAGTTTACCGAGTAACATTTTCGATGGACATATGGAAAACATGGGAGTTAGATGTATGTCAACATGGCTTCAAGTCTAAGTGGGAAATTGTTGGGATTATACTGAAAGACATGCTTATTTTGGATTTAGTATTTTTATAACAAAAGTTGTTTCTTTTTAATAAGAATTTGTATGAGCAATGTTTACTTAACATTATGTTTTAATAAATAAGTATATATCTCATATTTTATATGGTAGATGATTTAGTGTGTAGAGTACGGCTTACAAGTAGAAGATTAGTTTATCGGTTCTTATATAACATAAGTTTTATGTTTACAATTTTAGATGGAAATGGACACACCATCGGCAAATTGTAGTACATGGTTTTAGTAGGTCTGTTTTGACTACAAAGAATGCTATAATTTTAACTCCTTGTACTAGCATACTTTGTGTGTATTAAACAGAACCGTATCGAGGCAATTGTTTTATTACTAATTATATAAGACAATCCATACATTATGGTCATGGATAATGTTTATACTCTTAACCCTTAAATTATTATTTAAACATGTATGAACAATGTTATTTTGATTCATAAAAGAGTAAGATTCAATATATGTCAATAAACTCGGTGAGTTGGAAGATAAACATTTTTTATATGGTATTTATTAATGATTGATAGAATCCACGTCCCTAAATAGGGATTGATAATACTCCCTTTAGGAAGCTTATAAGTTTTGATTGTATCAAACCCTGCAGGAGGATTTTGTAATCCGATACGTCAAATAAGTTAAGTGGAAGGTCTTAAGGTAATTTAATATGCTAATTAAATTGAATTGTTGGTAATTCTATTTAATTAGCAACTATCTGTAATCTTAGCATAGCGATTTTTAATAAACATTAATGACATGAAAACCAAATTATAAATTCATAATATTGGAAAAAAGTTCAATTACAATCATGTAGTGGTATTGATTGTGATTTATGTAGATAAAGATTATCTTGGTAGATAAGATTGAATTCAAATCTGCATAGGATAGCTCTTTCAATATTCTGCCATCAAGTCCCCGTTGTAGCCTATTTAAACACGTTCCATAGGCAGAAAAGAGATACGAATTAATTATCTCTTTTGCCACATACATAGAGAGCCCACCCTTTCTTCCGAAGTAAAGTGTTTAATAGGAATTCAACAGAAGATCAAAGGTTGTGTAACTTCCTTCTACCATAATGTTCTTCTTGGTGTTCACGAGATTTATACACACAAATCTCGTAGGTATAATTATATCCTATATGGTAAAATATAATCATTTAATGATAGTATAAGTACAAGCTATTACAGGATCCATAAATATTTTCTGAGTTCCAAACGTGTTAATTGAGAATGACAATTTTGGATTGACTTATGAATTCGGAAAGAATGAAGATATTTATGACGACATTTCGACGCCAGTAATTAATAGAGCCAGCTTAGATTTCAGTCAAGAGGTTTCAACGTTATTCTAAAGTAGATTTTTATTTATTATGTTAATTGCAAAATATATGTGTGTGTGTGCATAATACTATATATTATACATATTTCTAGCGCTCGTGAGTCTAACAAGGTAAGCTACTCTATGCTCGAACTCGGTAACACTATCAAGTTCAAAGTTGAGCTCGAGCTTGGATAATTTATAATAGAACCCAACTCAAGCCAACGTTTTATCAAGCCGAGCTCGAGCAGTTTACAAGCAACTCGGCTCATTGCCAGCCGTAGACTGTGTCACATAATTGTTTAGACGAACAACTATTAAAGATTCAATATTTTCAAGCATATGACGCTTTTTTATGAGTTACTCAAGGTGCACCCGAATCTACATAAAAGAATAAATAATTGATATTTTATCAAGCAAATGCAGTCAAGTACTCACAAACTAAAAAGGGAATTGTGCATTTAACTTCATGCATCTACTAAATGTGAGTGTCATAGCGTTAATAAGAATTATAAATAACATCTTAATTCATATTTGCAATTTTGAGTTTAAGTTACAGAAATAATTATTGTTTCACATTTGCATCAAAAATTAGTTTCATGTTATATCGAATCTTTCCTTTGCTCCCTAGACTACACCCAATCAAATCAAAGTAATAACAAATAAACATTCAATAATTGAACAATGCATTGCCTTTATTTTTCAGATCATCATTTCTCTCTTCACCCTATTTATCAATTATTTTATATTTGCCTTGAGCTTGTTTAGTAGCTTCACTATTGGTTAATGTTAATTGATAATATTCAAGTGTTGCAAATATCTACACATATTTTAGGTCAAGAAATAATATATTATTTGGTGCTACAGTCGCACGGTTGAAGGTTAATGGTGCGGCAAACGACAAACCACCCCAGGTATGAGGCAATAGGTAATAAAACCTCCTTAACTGTAATAATTTCAAACAATTTAAAGGCAAAAACTTAAGTCTCCATTACGGTCCCTATCAAAATCAAGAGAACAGGAAAGAAGATGTGCAAGGGTTAAAGAGTTCTCCTGGTCATATTACTGAGACTAATAAGAATAATTGAAGAAAACTAGAACCCTAATTTAAAAAAACAAGCGAAAATTTGAGTACAACTAAATGCTCATGTAATGTACAGAATTCTGTCATAATGAAAAAGGCAACTACACCACCACCAAGCAAAAGATGTCAGGGAACTTGAGCAACTAACCTGTGGATGGCGAATTTCACACATTTGACACAATACACGAATGCATTCGCACATTCCTTGCTGCCACATGTCTGACATACCGTCTCCTCCTGGAACAACAAAGATATCAGAACACAGGGAACGATGGTCATACGTTCACGTATGATACAACATTGAAGCACCCTCTTAAGCTCCAGATTCTTTTAGGATAATGAACATTCAAAAAGAGGCAATCACATCTTATAGAAAATTAATTAACTGGATTAACGGCCACTACGATAAAGATCTCTTGCTCCTACAATAAAGAAAACCTTATTTAACAACTTTGCATTTCTGCTGATCGATATGCACTTCGAAGACTGTACAGTTAGTGGTAGACCATTAAGACATTAAATTCACACTAAGATCTATAGAGATATGACGGAACAAAAACAGAAATTTGTCAAGTACCCACACTCAAACACATGTTCTCATGTTAGTCAACACTCTTGCAAGTTTTCCAAGTAATACAAGTAACACCTCAGCAACATATTGACAGCCTTAGTGCTCTAAAATTAGCAAAACCACGTGCCTTTATAGTAATAAATCACCAAAAGGAGATTTAATTAAATCACCACGTAGTATTAGGGACCAAACCATTTAGGGAGCTTCTTCTGAGAAATTGAGGGTAGCGAAAACAAAGTCCAACTAAGATCAGAATCGAATTTCAACCAAATAACTCACTCGTACAACACATAAATTGACCAAAGAAAACATCATAAATTGACCAAAGAAAACAAAAAAGTCAAATTTTTTAACAGAAAAATGATCTGCATACACTGGGTTTTGAAGTAGAATCATCATTCCTAAATTACAAGACTTCACAAATGATAATCATATAAACCCATCCGGCACACTGAAGGTTCTGAATTCGAATCATTTTTTCATGCCATAATTTTTATATAAAGAAAAACAAAGTAAATATGAAAAGAAATCCAACATCCACATAAAAAATGATAATCATCCGCACTGAACTGCTTTCAAACTATTAAAAAAAATACTCCTAAAATAAAATAATACAAAAAACGATAGTAAAATCCTAAAACTTTGACCATTGAATGCACATATACACATAACCATATGTAAAACTCCATCTACAAGCAGCAAAAACTCAGAAAATTTGAGATACATCATATTACAAACACGCAATTCAAAAGTAAAGATTCAAAATTTGGAATCAACTAACATCAGTAACAAATGCATATCAAACCTTATCAGATAAAGGATAAGAAATTGAGAAACGGGTTAGAAAAAATTACCATTTTTTATTGAAATTCAGAATGCCCACAAAAACAGATAACTTCAATAGAGAGAGTGGAGTAGAAAGGGGGAAAAAGATAGAATTTTTATAGAGAATCAAAATAAAAACAGATCACTTCAATAGAGATAGATGAGTAGAAAGGGGAAAAAAAGATAGCATTTTTATAGAGAATCAAAATATAATTAAGCTCAAAAATTCAGTTTGGAGACAAACTGTGACAGGTATTTGAAACCCTTGTTTCTGAACGGCAGAGAGAGAGAGAGAGAGAGAGATGGAGAGAGAGATTGACGGGAATATTATTATTTTTAATATTATAATTTATAGCACGCATTATTAATTCTCATTATATATCTCGGAAACATGGCAATTTTATTGGCAAATATTATTTTACTTTCGGTATTTTATTTAATTTTTAATTCAAATTACTATTAGTATCATACCTAATAATATTAGCATCTCACATAATTTATTTTTTAAAATTTAAAAGAACAACTAATAGATTAAAACATGTAACATTAATGAAAGTATGTTACAAATAAAAAAAAATTTAAAATTTCAACAAAATTATTATTTTCACAAAGTCGAAACCAATTTCACAAAGTTAAAATTAATTTCTTAATGGCAACCTCAAAATACTTTAAATATTATTTTTAATATTTTAAAATATTTCATAACATGAACACACCTCACTCACAAATAAATAAACCCCAAAATTCTCTTATGGGAATCAATCAATTATTTATCTATCACCAAACCCAGATAAAAAATAAATAACTCTTTCGTTGTAGGTATTGGGCAATTTCTAGAGAGTATCAAATAATTTGTATCTAATCAACTAATTCAGATAAAAGATTGAATCTTTTCTTTTGGATATTGAGCAAATTCTAAGTTCAAACAATATAGACACACATTGATATATATATATATATATATATGTATGTATGTATATATATGTATGTATGTATGTATGCGTGTATATTAGTTTTATTAAAGAATATATCTTTGATCATCAAAATCTTCACTAAATTATTCAAAAGAGGATAAAATATATATACGAGAGAAAGTATATTAATTGAATAAATTAGAATTTATGCAAAGAAGATGATGTGTGGTGTTAGAATTAATTAGTATGGTACCAGTAAAATAAATTAAATCAAATTTTATTATTGTGGTACCAATAATATTAATAACATGAGATAGAAATGTGTCAACAATAATATAGCGTCAAAAATAAAATGACGAGGTGTTAATATAATTGCCCTCTAAAATATCTTGAAAAGAGTTTAGGGTCATAAATCTATTTAGTCCCTATAATTTTAATGCGACTGCAATAGGCCCCAATATTTGAAAATGTGACATTGTTGAATCCTACATTATGAAAATCATATCATTTGACCCATCTATGATTTATCTCGAATTAAATTAGTCTCCTTATAATTATTTACATAGCCTTCATATAATTAAATTAGGCTAATTTATCCCCATATGAATTTTGAAAGTTGGGAAAGTGCACAGAAAGCCACAAAAACCATAACTTCGCTTAGGGGAAGCAACGAACATGACTATTTTCGAGTATTTCGAGCTTGACTTGATAACTATATGATCCAAACTTGGCTCGTGAACTAAGTGAGTAGGGCACGAGTATGTTAGCATACTCGATTTGAATTTCGAGTCAAACTCGAGTAGTGAGCTACTCGCCTATTTAGCTCGCGAGTAGCTCAAAGAATATGTATGTATATATATGTGTGTGTATAATTTAAAAATAAAAATTTTCATTATGTACCACTAGTAAGATTTGACCCTTAATTATTTGATAA
>MKEJ01013969.1:0-10119 GCA_001753735.1 Embelia ribes
ACATACCAATATTAATAACATTTTCACTCAAATTTTCATTTATACATAATTAGGGCACATAATGAAAAAGCAAACGAGGGCATATCTACAGTGAGACTGTGAGGTTGGCGGGTAAGCGGGTGACTGGGACTGGGGGTGGGTGAGTTGGCGACTGGCGAGCTGCAATGGGGATTGGTGGCGAGCGATCAGAAATGCAACTGGTGACCTTTGGCAGAACGCTGAGCGGAGGGGAGAGGGCGACGACCGGGAGCGAGCTGCTGCAGTGACTGGAGACCTATTGCAGTGACTAGAGTGGAGAGGGACACTGCGCTGACGAGCTGTTGCAGCGAGCCTGGGACGCTACGCCCAAGATTTGAGAGATAGTAAGGTGAGGTTAGGTAAGGTAAAAAATGTTAAGTAAAAATGAGGTAAAGTTAAGGTACAAAAGGAAAGCAAAGAGTAACACTATTGAAATTATAATTTAATTAATAATTCGTCATAAATATTGGGGAATTATTATTATTTTAAAATATTTTCACGCCACTATAAATGGTGAAATATTAATGAAAAAAATAATTAATTCACCATTAATATTGGCGAATTATTATTATTTTAAAATATTTTCACGCCACTATAAATGGTGAAATATTAATGAAAAAAATAATTAATTTGTCATTATTATTGGCGAACTATATTAAGATATATCATATATATAATTTTGGAGACAGATAAAATAATGACGTAAATTTGGGACTCACATGTCCAATCAGTGTAAAAAACTCAACGAACAAGCATATGCTATTAAGGAATTGGATACTCTAATTAGCAATTTTCTTATCATTAAGATTTCTATTGATAGTTTAATTTGTTGATTTGTTTGCTACATATCAAAACAAAGCAGTTCCTAGTAATAATATAAATTTTGAAAAAGACGAGTGAGATATTTATGGGAAATGGGGTTCTAGCGTGTGAGTAAGGGTAAAATAAATTTATAGTTACAAAAATAAAATTTTATAATAAAGAATTTCGAGGATAATTTTGTAATTTTATTTTAAAATTTTAATTTTTATGATTGAAAATTTCCAACTCACCTTTATATCTTTATAAGGAGTGTTATACACTTTTTACCTAACATTTTTATGAAAAATATTTACATTTTCGAGGAAAATAAATGAAAACTCAAAATAAATTACATACAGCGCAACCAGAACTACATATACTCTTACAAATATACATATACGAGGACGTATAAGGCCAACCATAGGCGGAATAAGGAAGGGGGATAGAAAAGGGCCACGACTTTCTGATTCATGAAATTCTTCTGAAATTGAAATAAAAAATTTTAAAAAAAAAATTGCCTTTAGATGGCTCCTTGAATAAAAAACATATATAACCCTGTCATATAGCTTAAGAGGATTCGATCCTTCCTAACTGTAAATCTTAGGTCTGTCACTTAGGCGGACGAGCCGTGTGATTAAGGCCAAATATCGGCCCTTCAAAATTTTGTTAATTTTTTATATATGAATATATTAATATAAACAAATTATTTTGCAAATCATATCTAATATTTTCTTAAAAACATACAAATTCACAAAATTTATACACACTTGTAGAATTACATTAAGTCAAAAAATAGCTGGTAAAAAAGATAATTTGATGAAATTAATGGTAGTGAGATTACAAATGACTTGAATAATTATGTAATTATTTTACTTATATAATAGTAGTAGTTGAAATACTTGTTTTTCTCTTATTCCCAAATAATAATTATATTTGATTGACACAATTTTATGCAAAGTCAAAAATTGTCTTTACATCACATTATTTTAATAGAAAGTGTATGCAGTAATTTCATATATATAACCATATATTTGCTGACATGTAGAAAATAGAACAATGACATATAAGAAAGAAAAACCAATGTTATAATAAAAAAATTACTCTTTCTCCTACGTGTCAGCAAATATATGACATCATATATGAAATTTCTACATACAAGTATATATAAAATCTCACTTTTTTTAATATTAATTATCAAACCTACCCCCACAAAGTTTAGTGTTTAATTTTATCTTTTAACAATGATAAGGGCTAATTATGGTAACACACTTTAATTTTATCTTTTAACAATTATAAGGACTAATTATAGTAATTGGCTAATCATAGGGAGTTTTAGATGATGATAGACTAAAAAACTATTTTCTAAACTTGTACAATACTTAAAAATTCATCAAGATCTCTTGATGGATTAGATCTATTCGTTGAAATTAATTTCTTAATATATATATATATAAGCGAAGATATAAGTTCTTTAATTGAGATGTTGACTAACAATTATTATTTTTTTTTATAAAATTATTGAAAATTAAACTAGGTTTATGAGCTAAAATTAATATTTCTAACATAATTTGTCCCTGGACTAGTATTATAAGGTACTAGTGTAAATTTGTTTAGTTACAAGCCCATTATAAGGAGAATTGATGGCAGAGTCAATCAAGATTTTGATGCGTCTACAATGGAACATGAGGCGCTTAGGCAAGCAGTACATTTCGTGATAGATTTGGGTATGAATGAGGTATTGATTAAAGGAGATAATCTGAAGGTGATGAGTAATATTAGAATTATTCTCCAATTGTTAATCTCATAGAAGAGGCTAAGGCCGTTATTGGACAAAGAGTTATATATATTATCATATTGGTAGAAATTGTAATAAAGTAGCCCATAATTTGGCAAAAAAGGCTAGGGACAATAGATCCAAAAGGGTCTGCATTGAGGAAATACCTCATAAAATTTGCACCTCGGTTTTGGAGGATTTGAATTTTTAATAAGAAAGTTTGATTATATCCAATATATATATTAGTGTGAACTCGTAAAAAATTTCAGAGGGATACTAGTAACCGTTACAGGTTATAAAAGTCCACCTCCACCGTATATGACAAAACCATAAATAAGATTAAAATACAATAAAATTCTGTCACTTTTCCAAAATAAATTATCATATATTACATTTATGGTTGTCTACCCAAAAAAAACGAACGATACATAGATTTATCTCTATTTGATTTTTATTTTCAGTGCCTCAGGACCCTAATCTTTTGGGCCGGCCCTGATAACTAACATAATACTAAAATTTTTGATTTATTCTCCTACCATATTAACTTCCGAAAACAAAACATTTATTTTTTTATTTTTTTTATTTTTTACCATGAGAAGAAGTATGCTATCCACAGAAATCATACTGCATTACATTTGTAAAAAAATATTATGCAAAATAATTTTGTGTTAATTTAAAATCACATCCCAGGATTTTATAAGCTACCATGATGATATTGCCGCAATAAAAAAGATATAATTTCTAATATGCATACATTTAGATCGTACTTTTATCGGCGCGTAAACATGTAGGACTTGGTGGCACATGGATGAGTGTATTTCTTTCGCACTCTTATATACATAAAACACGTTTGGCATGTCTCAAAATATTTTTTCATTTAAGTATGGTTGTAGAAACTCATTTTATTTTTAATTCCAAAAAAGAAACTCATTTTATTTTCACCACCTGAACAAGTACATACTTATTTAACTTTATACTAAATGCACCTCCAAAAATTCAAGTGTATACCTTTTTACCTCTATCAAATAAATACTCTTGTTATACCAAACAAACTCGTAACAAAAACATTTCAAATAGTGGCTAACCAATTTGATGACTCGCCATAGAAGAAATTTCCGAACAATCAGAATCCCATCATGTATATATATGTACTATACTACTATGCACCTGTAGCAGGACGCCTTGATTTATCAAACTCATGCTTCAAACCGAATTGCAGCTCCTTGGCCGCACTCCCATCAGAAGGGTCGGAAGGTTGTGCAGTAGATAAATTAATAGTAGTAATATAAAAGGAAATATGTCGGATCGTTTTGAAAGCCAGAAGAAGAGTGCCTCCCTAACAGCTTCTCTTTCCACCTGATGGGTCGAAATCATATGCTTCACCAGCCTTGACGAAGCGCCCCTTAACGCGCTTCCGAACATCTGCCCTTTCCTTACGCGACTCGTATCTTATTTTCTTGTCAAACCTGCAACAAAGAAGTTGTACATTAGTCTCCACTTTTGAGAAACAAGTTGGAATGAAGGTATGGTGTGTTAGTTGTACATTAGTTTCCACTTTAAAGAAACAAGTTGTAATGAAGGTATAGCGTGTTATTAAAACTTTAATTCAATGATATGAAATGTCTACGCATCGTATAACTGCGTGACTAACTTAGTTGTCCTACCGATTGTTTGTTTTTTTTTACCGACAGAAGATGAAAAATAACAGTGAGAGGTGCACTGTGCACCACATTGGCGTTTTATGTACAATGGTAAAACAATCTCATCATTCAGGCAAGTGTTTTATTTTATTGCACGATTCTTTACAAACTGATACCAAGAAGATACTTACGCTTCGTTGGATACATATGTTTTCAAACCATAACCACAAATTCCAAAATCTCGATAGATTTTAAAACCACTTTTTACCAAACGGGTACTTATATCCTTCACATGCTAAAACTTCAAAATCTTTTTAGCAGACAATATATAAATTCGTGTAATTCACGTAAACTTACTTGCGCATCTTTTTCTTTTCCTTGTAACGTAGGATGGCGCTCTCCCTGCTAGCCGATTGTAATGTATTCTCGGGGCAATGTGTATGCCACAGAGGGCTATCTAAAGCAAGCATCGGAGAGATCTGACAATTCTGATAATCTCCAGCAGCATTCTCACCGGAGAGGCAAGTAGAAAATGGAGTTCTAGAATGGGTTTGCTCTGGGAAGTTAATTGTTGGATCATGATCAAAGTTCATCATATAATCAGAAGATGGTGAATTGGTGAATGTCGATTGGATTGTGTCGGTACGTGGAGCGGAAGAAACCTGAAAATAAACCATTTTCGGAAATCAACCAAAGCGTTAAAAAAAAGTTCGGATGTGAAAGTAGAAGCTTAAATCTACAATGCTTGCCAAAATAAATCATAAATATCATTTACCAATGAATCATGTACTAAATGAAGAGACAAGAAATTGTTGAGTTATTTGGATACATAATTATATGTAAAGTTTGGTAAAAACTTAGCCGAGAGTTTCTTCAGTGAATAATGAACTGAGATCCAACACCCAATCAAGACATAGGAAAGAAAGTAAATACACATTCGCTTGCAAGATTGTGACACCGATAACTTAAGTTTGAATATGCACACAAACTAATCGCACCATCGTTGAACTTCTGCAGACATTAGTACAGATGATTATGAAGAAAACACTGGTTTAGACAACTGGTTAAGGTGCGAGAATTGCTAATTGAACCAAGAACAGCAGAATCAGGAAAAAAACCATGTTGGGAAAGGAATCAATAATTGGAGCGAAAACCTCATAAGATAATGCACGTTGCGTATCGAAATCAGCTCCGTGAACGTCACTACTGTCAAACAAGCTCTCGTTTTCGAACATTCCTTTGTAGTTCTCCATCCACAAGTTAACTTTAGACATGTTAAAATCTCTGCTAATATCATCATCGGCTGAAAGCTTTGGGCAGCTAGTGTGCTTGTTTGTAGTATCGAGAGGGATCCATGGAGGAAAAAAAAAAAGCGAATTCAGTCAAAACCAGAAATAACTAAGCATGAACAAAAGAAACACAGATGAAATATCAGCATTTTTATATTATCCTCGAAGCATTTGAAAATTTAAGAAAATTCACCGTGTATTTAGGTGTCAAGGATCGAGCAGGTTTTTCGAAGTCAGATGTCATGAGATCTACGGGAGCAACTGAAGAAGATGGAATCCAAGCATCCGTTTTCTTGATCTTAATGAACTTATTTTCCGTAGGCTGATTTATTTTGCCATCATTTTCCCGAGGTGCAAAACCATTATCACCGCCTTCTCTGTTCCAGCTCAGCAACCCAATTCCCTGCTTGCAAGAAGAGTAATCCACTGGAGGTATATCTAAGACAAACGACCATATTTTTGAAAATTCCGCTACTGAAGGACACCCCGAATAACAGTTGATCTTCTGTGTCTTTTGCGATGACGCCGCACTAGAGTTGTTGCCCCGAACCCACTCGCATTTCTCGCAAACTGAGATTTTTTCGTCGACGCGCCTTACTATTGCGGGCTGAGAATTGCAACTTTCACACACGAGGGTCCTCAGGTGCTGCCTAGAGATGGCGTTTGCAGAATGAATGCTCATGTCACATGATAAGCATAAGCAGGCATTATCGGATTGACAATATATTGTCGATGTCTGCTCCCGACAGAAGTCACATAATGAGCCCATTTTACCAACCACTGGGAGAAGACTGGTTGATCCACGAGGACGACAACTCGAATAGGAAACGTATTCTAAATTAAAGCATCCAAAAATTTCTTAGCAAGAAATACGGACAGAACCTCAGAAATGAAGGATTATTTATTGTAAATTTGCTAGACATACTAAGATTAACCCAAGCAAAATTAGCAACAGTGATTAGGAATCCTGTATCAAAATGTACTAGGATTTCAACAAATCTTGTCCACATCTTCTCTCGTGCATATACACGCCTTGGTCGACAAATAAAGTTAACATATAAGTTTGAATTCGTGGGAAAACCAGCCAATTAACAATAAAGGGGGAAAAGACTCTTGTTGTGAAACTGCTCAAATACAAAACCAAACATTTGTATACTGTATAATATTTTTACAAGGTATTCAGAAAACTGTAATCCCAAAACTAAGAGATTAAAACAGACACTAGGACTCAAGCAAAAATTATACAAATTGTACCATAACATATGTGTATAGTTAGTAATCTCTGAATTATCATACTAACTAAAAGCAAGCAAACGATTGTTTTGGTGATCTGAGGAAAAATAAAGAATACTTAACATGAGCATTCCCACCGGTCTCTCATTTGATTTCTAAATCTAACTTTCGGCAAAGTCATTTTTCTTTCTTATATCAATTTTTCAGAGAATACACACGACAGCCTTTCCTCAAAAAATTCTTGAAAATTTTCAAATAATCATACATTATATAGAAAATCTATATATGTATCTTGGCCCTATGATGCTTGGGTGTAACACATATATTACAGTTTTGTTTTGGAAAAGAAATTAATATTTTGATAGAGAATTGCAAATAGTAGACTTTTGTCATGCAGAAACTTACTGTATCAATTCTCACGAGTTCTCTGGAAAAAGAGAGACACCTTCTACTAAGAACAATTTCTCGTTCTATCGTCATAAATTTGATCCGAACACAAGAATCATACAACAATACATACAAACAAACAATAAAGCAAAAGATGCAATATCAAAACACGTACTCGGATAAAGAAGCGTAACGAGAGAACCAAGAAGGGAGAGAGAGCTTAAGACCATTTCTGATTAGGACTATGAACAACCAGTTAATATAATTAAAATTGCTAAATATAGTTATTCTAGAACCTAATATCGCGTCTCTGTCTCTGTCTCTCTCTCTCTCGCTCGCTCGCTCCCACAGTTTTAAACTTTTTTTTTACCAACAATTACAAAAATAAAAAGGAGATTGCTATATATACTTAAAGTTTTAGTCTTCTCTGGATGCTTTTTAGTAGGAGAGCCTGAGAATAGCTCTTCTTCAGCTATGGTTGTTTTTCTTTCTTTCTTTTTTTTTTTTTCATGTGGGAAATTGTTACAAGTAATTATGACGTGGACAAAATGAGAATTGTTTACTCGTGAGTCTCCGTATATTAACATGTAGTTACTTTTATCACTTTTTTGAAAATGGCTGGTTTAAAATGTGACAAATTATCTTGTCGGAGGAGGGAGTTGTAAAATGCAATAAAGTTATTATTTTCCAAGTCATGTGCCCAACTACCAAAATATTACTCAAGGGAATAGAAAATCAACTTTTTAATAGAGATATCAATAAATGATATCATATCCATTGAATTGATTTAATTTTACAAATTCACTCCAAGCAAAATATGTATTGAAAATAAGAATCCAAAACATAGTACATATGGGTAGTATAATAAATTTATAAACTCTATTTTTATTTATTTTTTATATAAATAAACTATATTTTGGGACATTCCGAAATAGAAAAATGGATAATTTTTTATACGGAAGGAGTGAGTAATTTTAATGTTATTCTTGTAATTAAAGTTACCAAAAAGAGAATCGATTTTTCAAAATATACATAAGACTACTTCTTAAAATATATTTAGAAAAACAGAAACATAGTTCTAACAGCATATACTTTAAGATTTATCAAAAAATACAAGTTACAATTTTCAAGCGAAAAATAAGAAGTGAGATTCAAACATCAAATCTCAAACTAAGTTTTAATAGATAAATTTTAGGGCAATCATCAGAAACACCCCTGCAAATTTCCCATTAATGAATTGAGTTCCAAGGTTATATTTTTTTTCCTATTAACTTCTACTTGATATGCATATTTGCCCCTTGAGGGCCAAAATAAATAAGTTTAATTCCCAAACCTCGAATACCGACATTTTTTCAGGCTAAAGTGAGAGATCTGGTGGGAGAATTGCTTTTTCTTCTTTTTTAAAGTAGCAGGGAGATCGAAAAGTAGCGAAGCAATAACAAGATCGTCTAGCGAAACAAATCTGGGCATCGCGAGAGCGGTTCGATTCGTTAACACGTGTAAATGTTACCTTTTCAAGTATGCTTTTTAATGCAATGGGAGTTTGGCTGCACGCAACTGTTTAATGGTTTGGCATTTGTTGGATGACGTGACAATTGGTAACGTGACATAGCATGGACTATTGCTACCCAAAAGTGCTTTTCCGTAGGACCACTTCTCTTCCTTTGATGAACTTGTTTGGCTTTCACTATTCAATTCCACCAGCATACACATGAAGCTCTTCTTTCGTTGTGGTGACTTTTACTACTCAAGCTTGGCTTGGTAGGAGTACAACGAGTAAGATTATTTAATGAGTAGCGTAAACTCTATTCGAGTATTGTTCGAGTCAAATTTGACTCACCAAACAGGTCATGTTCAAGTATACTTTTTATATAGAATAATTCGAGTTTGAGACAAATTCGAATAGTGAAATATTTCAATAAGTACTTGGAGGAAAATATGTTTATAAAAATATTTAAATTTATATTTGGAAGTACGTATAAAATTATATTAAATGAAATATTTCTTTATGAAAATAAAGAAAGTAAAGTTTTTGAGTCTTTATATTTTGAGTCGAGTTGAATTCGAGCTCAGATTTAGGTTTAAACTTGAGTTTAGCGCGGGTTCAAGTTGTTTGGATTCTAGTCGATTTAAGTTCGAGTTTATTTGAGACTCAGATCGACTCGACTCATTATCGCCCCTAAATAGTAGTAGTATATATTGAAAAATATAAATGTCAAAGAGAGTACGAAAAAAACAAAAAATATTGATGGATTAAGCTATGCAATTATTCTTAACTTTGCGAATAAGAAAATGGCAATGTTGTAATTAATTTAGATTATAATTTTATTTGATTTGATTACGTTTTCATCTTTATCTCCTTGGGTTATCTATATAAGGAGCACATTGTAGTTCTACAATATTACATCAATAAAAAATTATCTTATTCTCTTTTATATAATTTAACAGCAAGACTTGTCATTTTCGATATTTAGGATCAGCTATTCAAAGTAACTTCAAGCAGGATGGATGAAGTGGAGAAGTGCATCCAAAATTCTATGTGACCGTAATACACAACTACGGTTGAAAGGAAAATTTTATAGGATCGCAGTACGACCAGTTTTGTTGTAAGCAAGTTGGATTACTAAAAAATAATATAACAGAAAATGAGTGTAGTTGAGATGTGTATGTTGAAGTGGATGTGTGGTAATGTTAGAAATAATAGGATTACAAATGAAAAATTCAGCCTAGATTAGGAATAGTATCCATTGAGGATAAGATGAGAGAAAGTCGTTTAAGATAATTTAGATATATAAGGAGACATTGAGTGCACTAGTTAGAAAATGCGAAAATATTAGAGTGAGAACTGACGGGAAAGACAGATGTAGGCCTCTAACTATAGTAGATCTCTAACTATATGGATACAAGTATTACAAAAGGGCATGCATATTACAATATTGAACAAACAAATGGGTTTCGATAGGAATGAGTGGTGTCG
>MKEJ01013982.1:0-18242 GCA_001753735.1 Embelia ribes
TAAAAACTGAAAATTGAAATGCTAGCCCAGACCAGGACATTAGCTTTTCTTATATATGCCGAGCCGCCACTACAAACCCAAGGGCCATAAGTGTATTTTTACAAACCTATTGGGTACGAATGTAATTTACACTGTAAAAATATCGTCCGGTTGGTTTAGACCAATCCGACCGGTTCACACTTTCTCAACCGCCTACGATCCAAACCCTACTTAAAACCCCAGGCCGCATCTCCTTCGTCTCTCTCTCTCTCTCCCCCCGTCTCTCTGAAGGAGGCACGGAACACCTAATTCTCTCACCAAAATGGCGACACAGGGAGGGAGCATGAAGTCGACGTCGATAAACGGGGTGAAGATGTACTCCGTCACCGGCCATGGCCGTTCACTGCCCACGTGGACCTCCGAGAAGAAGCGCAGAGCCCTCCGCAAAGACAAAGGTACGTTCACTTCAACCTTTTCACTTTAATTATTAAATTTTGGTAAATAAGCTTATTTGTGCTTATTTTTGGGTATTGCTCACTTAGTTTTATTGTCTTAAATTGCTACAAGTGTCCTAAGGCAGGGGCGAAACCAGTAACTCTCGTAGAAGATTTATGGGGTGCAGAATCTACATATAAAAAACTCTAAAATAAAATTGGATGAATTCAGCTTAAAATTACTAACTTATTTAGGCCAATACAATGAATAAGCTTAGTTTAAAATTTGTGTAGCCAAATGTTGTCCAACTTTTAAGTAAAAAAACATAAAATTTTGAGGTTAAAAGTTGCAACCAAACAATCCCTAAATTTAAATTTATTTAAATATAAAAAGTTTTAACAATAAAAATTTGAATGCTAAAAAATTATGGGTTGTCGTAGCCCCTAGCAAACCATTAGTTCCATTTAGGGGATTAAACCCAATGGAACCCTTCCACTAGTGTATCCACTATCCAAACACTGTCCAATCCCCTAAAAAAATTGAGGGTTTGCTACAGTTTTTCTCTTAACTACGGGACTACTATTTCTCTCTAGTTCTATTTTCACGTTTAGAGGATCATAAATGTCTATATACGCAGAATCTTTCCAATAACATTTTCAATGGGTTGTTAATTCTACAATAGTTAGTCTTTGTTAGGTCACTTATCCCTCTTCATTTGCCATCTATCTTGCTTCACCATATTACTTATGACTGTAATCAGCTTCAAACTATTTGGAATCCAAAGTCTCCAAAAGATATCAAATATGTGTGGCCATTCTCCATAGAGTAGTCTCTATTTTAGAGTTTGAAGTATAAGAAATAAAAAATTAGGTGTTGAAAAAATGTAGTCATTAGCCTTGGTATGATGTCCTTAGTTGTGCTAATTTTAGGTATGTCCAGTTAATTGCATAGTCAAATTGTGTGACAAGCGTAGTTATGTTAGTTTTGAAGTATAACCAGTCAGTTTTATTTGGATTATTGGGGTTTGGAATAGTTTGTGAATGTGATATTTATGTGCCTGAGAGAAGGTTGATGTTGTAAAGGCTTAATATGTGAATTATCAAACTGAATTCTCTGGAAATGATGATACCATGTACTGTTTGGTTAGGTGCTGCAAATACAATTTGGTCGCAGTTGAAGATTTAGAGTGAAGAAACTATCCTTATAGCTAGCGATTTATTTTTTCTTTTCCCCAATTTTATTTCCTATTCCTGTCTACCTTATCCTCAGCTTTTGTTTAGGTGGCTAGAGTTTGATTTTAGGGCATTGGGTTGTGGGATTATATATGAGAGGCATCTTTGTTTTCACATCCCAACAAAATGTATTTGTTTTATACATTATATTTTTATTGAAGTTCATCAATTGAACTAAGCTTGAATGTGCCAAAAGTCATTCTTATATAAAAGTTTTCACTAGTCCTTTTCAAAAGAAATGGGAAGGTTTGAAATATCAAGTATTATTAGATGATAAATGTGCATAAAATTAAAATGAAGTTAAAAGTTCTCTAAATTTTTAGATTTATGTTGCTCCAATTGTACACATTTAGGTTCATTACACCAAATCAAATATAAGTGCAAGGGCAACCAATATAAGGCATTTATAAGGCTATATTGCTGTGGCACATGTGATACCTTTATATATTTTCTCAAATAAAATTAAACTAAACTCGGATGGGCCAAAATTCATTCTCATAAAGGTTTTCGCTATTCCTTTTCAAATGAAATATGAAGATTTGAATAATCAAGTATAAGATGATAAATGTGCATTAAATTAAACTAAAGATATATACCAAGTTTTAGAAATATGGTAGTTCTAAATTACACCAGTCGTATGGATTTAGGTTCTTAATACCAAATCAAGCATAAACACAAGAGCAGTCTGTATAAGGGCAAATAGTGTTGTGGCACACGTGATGCCTTGGTTTATTTTTACTTATTCAAAGATCTCGGGAAATGGATTGAGCCTTTATAGATACCTAGCCTCATAAGATAAAAAAAATATCTGGGAGATAATTACCTGAGATGCGTAGCTGCTATTACTATGGCGGCAATTGTGCTTCATCTCTATCCTATGTTGTTTGTGTCAATGTTAACTATGCATATTTCGATTGAAAGTAACACTTTGTTTTGCTTCAAGAAGAGTGACCTATTTTCTTTATCATCTGTATGATTTTGTTGTTTCGGCTTTGCTGTAGACTATATGGAAAGGGTGGAATTGGTACAGGATTTGAGATTTGAGACAGCAACAACTAGAATCAAGGCAACTCCCGATGGCGAATATCTTATTGCATCAGGTGCTGTTAATGATGAATGTTTACAAATATTGCTGATGACATTTTTTAAAATGACCAACTTCTTGTGCTTTTCATCCTGACTTACTCTTGGATAGCAGGTATTTATCCACCACAAGTCAAAGTTTATGAATTGAGGGAACTTGCTTTGAAGTTTGAGCGACACTTAATTTCAGAGATAATTAATTTTGAGGTACTTTTTTGTCATGGCACACGTATAAAAACGATAATGTGTGGTTCAATGGGACATGATCAGATGAAATGGTAGAAAAATGATAATATATAGTTGATCCCATGTGTTGAGACAAGGATCAGTTGAGTCGAGTTGGGATTATATTATATGGGTACCTGATGATATATGGTAGATGGTCTTGTATCATTGAAATGATAAATCTTTTCAGTTTCTTCTGTGTCTTTTCTTGTATTGGTAGGATGCTCTTTACAAGACATCCTTTTGGAGAAAAATCCTTTTATGGATGACACTGCTGACTGACGATCTTGTTCATAGGTGTTGGCTGATGATTACTCGAAGATTGCATTTCTTTGTGCTGATCGTTCTGTTTGTCTACATGCAAAATACGGGAGTCACTACAGTTTGCGTATCCCAAGGTGCTTTTCCTCTACTTTTTAATGGGAACAGTTTCTCTTTCCTCCCCTTCTTTTATATGTTTCGATTCAGTTATCAAAGTTCTTCGAAGATTTTGTATTTTGATATGTATCTTGTGTTCATTAGACCCTCCCATACCCTGCAATGCGACTTGTGGGTTACGGGTTCGTTCTTTTGGAAACAACCTCTCTTGAAATAGGCGTAAGGTTGCGTACATTAGACCATCCAGACCCCGCAATGTGGGGGCTTTATGTACTGGGTCGTCCATATATATATATATATAGTATTGTGTCAACCAAATATTCTTTGCTTAAAATAGATATTTGGGTTACCCAAGAAGCCCGTAAAGTACACGACAAACTACTTTTGGGATAGGAAAAACATGAGTTTATTTCCCATAACTTCAAATCACCGTCTGTTTCCCAACATGCAGTCCAAGATTGTAGAATTGTGTCTTCTACTCTTTAATACATTTGCAACTTTCTGTCAGTGGTGCCTTAACAACTTTGAGTGTTACCTATATTTTTTTACAGGATGGGGAGGGATATTGTGTATGATGGCTGGTCCTGTGACTTACTATGTGCTGCCTCTTCGCCTGATCTATACAGAATAAATTTGGAACAGGTTTTATCAGCCAATCTTTTTACTTATTGATATCGCAGTGTATGCTCTTTTCATCTGGTATTGTCTTTTTCATCAGCATCAGTCTGCTTGCACAAAAATTGTTTTCCAGAAAACATTTCTAGTACTTCTAATGTAGTCTTTGTGCCTGTGATACATGCAACCAATGAATTATCAAGACTCATGGAGTCTGTGGTCTGTTTCCTTGGAGGGAACCTGGTCTTTCTGTTGTTGGATAACAGGATAAAAATACTTGCTATTATTCATCTATAGTCTCACTGGTCTTTTTTACCCGTTCCCGTATTTTCTGATATGAAAGCATTTATAAGGTTGGATGACTCAAATTGAGAGTTGTGGCAATCTTTGCTTTGCTCACATGCAGAATTTACATATTGTAGTAATCCACAAAACTAACTTGTATCTACGTTAGATTTGTATGGGGAAATTTTAAGAAGGATTGGATGTTCTTCTTTTCAGGGATGTTTTCTCTCTTCACTTGTCACACAGTCCCCAGGTCTAAATGTAGTCACCAGAAGGTTGGTAATTAATGCCATATGTAGTGCTTAGACATATCTCCTTTCATTTGCTGCAAACTTGATGACTTTGGATGTTGGATTCTTTATTTTGTCGTTAAGACGGTCTTATATTCTGATTCAGCAAAGTTCACGGTTTAGTTGCTTGCGGTGGAGATGATGGGGCTGTTGAATGTTTTGACATGAGAGCAAGAACTTCAGTTGGTAGATTAGATGCTGTTGCTCCTGCTGGAGATAGAGATCAGGTAGCTAGCTTTATATGCTTGTTTATTCTACATTTGTAAATCCGAGTTTTACAAATAAATAGTGAAACAGACTATTTTTTTCTTCAGAAGGTTACCATTTTCTAATGCTATGTTTGGCCCAAGGTTGTGATGAAATGAAATATTCATTGGAAGTGTAGTTTTTTCTCCATTATTTGTTATTGTGGCAATCCTTTGAACCAAACTTAATGAAACGGAAAAACCTGTAATCAAAACTAGCAGGACTTATAATTCTTGCTCCAAGGTAATATAAATTTTATGAAACACCTGTTGGCTAAGTAGGAAACTGGAGTCCTTTCCTTTATCGCCCTTCTTTAAGTATCTAATGAAGCTGAGAAGAGAAAGCATGCTGTATTGGAGTTTTCTGTTTTTATTTTTAGTCAGAATGATTTCGTAGGAGGTTACAGCAATGGAGTTTGATGGAGAAGGAGGCTATTGCATGGCTGTGGGAAGTAGTTCTGGAAAGGTATAGACATACTTTTCTTATCCATCGCTTGAATTTATTGAATGTCACAATCCATCATGCCCAATATTGTCAAAGCATCTGCAGTTTAGAACTTACATTTCAAAAATAAAGAGGTTTCATGAGTATCAGATTCTAGGTTTCGACCTGTTTGGGTGGGAATAGAATGTGCTTACAATTTCTATTGCTTATCAGCTGCAATACAATCTTGGAACAATTGGAATTTCCAATGAACTGTGTCACTCTAAAGGTCCTTTCTTGGGTTTGTCGAAAAGTTTGCATTTCTTTGGAGCTTCAAAAGGAACATTTATGGAACAATTATCCATGTGGTCATTCCTTCGATTATTACTTTTTCATTACTATTTCTTGTCATTACTATTTCTTGTAAGATAGTAATGACCATTCACTTTTCACTTGTTTGCTATTCAAATAATCATAATCATTTGAGCTACTCCGGCCCAATGTTTTCTATTCTCCAATCTCGAGGAAAACTGTCCTGTTTTGTTCCCTCATATCAACGTTGATATATAGCATTTTTTTTTTCCTAATAGATAAAGAGTCCTAAATTTATGATTGGTTCACAATAGATAAGCTGCTAAAAATATTAACCCCCAAAATATCTGTGAAGCTCTGAGTTTGCTACTATTTTTTTTTTTTTTTTTTAAATAAATCTGTACTCAACTCATTTGCATTGCGTGCATATTTTTGTGGGACAATTTTATGCTTGCATCATGTCCTGGTTTTACTTTTGCTAAAGATTTATGTTTTGAATTTTGATATTCATATACCAGGTTCTGATCTATGACTTGCGTTCTTCATATCCAATGCGAGTGAAGGATCATATGTAAGTTACTTTATTGCAAGTTGTCGAGTCTAGTTATTTTGCTTTATGCACCTAATATAGATATGCGGATACTTGGTTAACCATGTGCCAATGTATGTATCTTTTTTGTCAATTTGTGCACAACTAAACATCAAAAATAGATTATACGTATTGCATATATGTTGATGTATGAGTCAAATTCTATATAACTTGTGGTTTAACATTATTTGCAGTATCTAATTGCTACTTCTTCCTACCTGCAATATCTTCATAGGTATGGAAGCCCTATTTTAAACATTAAATGGCAGCGGACTCTTAACTCTCAGAAGCCAAAGCTAATTACCACTGATAGTAAAGTTGTCAGAATTTGGGACCCTGAAACGGTACGGAATAACTGATTCTTGGTATCTCCAAATGTGTTGTTCTAGTTTTATTCCATGGACTTGTGCTGTTCTTTCCTTTAAAACTGTGAGAAATAAGAATGGGTGAAAATTGAGGGAAATAGAGTAGAGAGCTTAAGGATTTGGGTTCCATGGGTGTTGGATCAACAAAAACAAGCTGATGCATGTTCTAAAATTTCAGGAAATCAGTGCATCTTTCTTTGTGGATAATTGTCTTGACTAAAGTAGAATGCCAGTATTAACTAGTTTTGCGTGAATGGAAACACTTAGGATATTTTTCTGTAGAGTTTTTGGCACAATATTGGACAAATTTAAAGGTGGTTTGGTTTGGTTCTTCTGTTTCTTGCAGGGAGAAGGTATGACCAGCATTGAACCAACAGGTGGAGCAATAAATGATATTTGTGTGTTCAATGGGAGTGGGTTGATGTTGTTGGCTTTGAACAGCAGTCAAATACCATCTTACTTTATACCTGCCCTTGGACCTGCTCCAAAATGGTGTTCTTATCTCGAAAATTTAACGGTATGAATATTCTTGGTACTCAATGACTATATTATATGTCTTCAGACACAGACTTCCGCACCTGGTTGGTTTTACCCTTTTCCCCCACCATGCAGGAAGAGATGGAGGAGAGTGCACAAACAACTATATATGATGATTTCAAATTCTTAACGAAAGAAGAACTGGAAAAGTTGGGATTGACAAATTTGATTGGAACCAATTATCTAAGAGCATACATGCATGGCTTCTTTGTCCATTATGGATTGTATAAAAAGGTAAGTATTCTTATTCTGTTTCTGCATACATAATAGTACAATATTTCTTTGGCTTGGATTTGCTGCTCTTATGCAAAAGATTTTTGGCCTTACATGAAGTTTCAAAACATTTACTTCTGGCCATGCATGAAGGAACGTACTGTTCCTGTTCTAAAGAGTGTTGGATCTATTAGTGTCTCTGTAGTCAGCTACTTTTAGTTTTGTTTTTCAAGGAAGAAAAAATGACAGTTCCAGTATGGAAAGTGTTAGCTGATAAATAAGTTGGAACTGTCAGTCTTGAAAGAAACATGTACCCATAGGCCATGGCATATTATCAGTTGAAAATGTTCTGTAGGAGGATATATCTCTGTTTTTTTAGGTTTAACGCCAAAATATATCCGAGTTGCTTATTCAGTAAATAGATGGCATTAAGGACGGGTGTGCTACTAGGATATGTCATTGTGTTTATGCTGATTAAGCTAATGTACTAGAAAATGTATGTCTGTCTAATCTTCTGCAGGCACAAGCATTGGCAAATCCATTTGCATATGATGCTTATCTGGAACGACGAAAGCAAGAGAAACTTGAGGCTGAACGTGCCTCTCGAATTACAGTAAGTTCTTTTGCTTCTTTTTTGATAAGTAAGTTCTTTTGCTTTTTTAATTTGTAATTTTTGGTATTCCTCAGTCCTCTCCTTTTCTCGTCTGTCTGAGGGGTTTCCATTTGCTTTTCTGATAGCATTATTTTTAGCTAATTGAAGTAGGACTAATCCACATAGTTTTGGTTTGGTATGGTTAATCTTTTTTCACTGATGTGTGTGTTTCTGAAGTGGGAGAATTGCAGATAAATTTACAGTGAAAAGTAAATAAACTACGTACTAGGAAAAGAAACAAAAGCCAGAGATCCTAATTAACAAAATCCTTATGCCAGAATGGAGATGCATGAACTACATATGAAAGCCCATTATAAACCCTGTTAATACACTAGCGGTGTGGATAATTAACAAACTCAACATTCCTCTCACTTGTGGCCTGGCCCAACCAAATGCCCAACAAGTGGATATAAACTGGTATCGGTAAACCCAACATCAATCCTTGTTATGCGCACTCTGATACCAAATAAAAGCCCAAATGCTTCCCACCAAATGAACCGTTTAGTGGAAGAGAGGATCCCATTATAAACCACATCCATATACAAGCAATGTGGGATATTTCACGAACTCTAACACTACAAATTGGATAGAATAATAAATATTTATATTTCAAAAGAGTGTCATTGGTGTGATGAAAGGTCACATGATTTGTCTGGCTTGCATATAGAAATGATACAGTGTTATGCTAAGAAGATAATACGGAGATTAACAGACGTCATAATTTCTTTTTATATGAACTAAAGCTGATCAAGCTCACCCTGTCAGGCACCTGTCCCTAAACTGTAAATTATACTTGTGCAAGAAGACTCATCTGATCTAGTAACCTTTCCAATCTGTGTCGGGGCTTCAAAAATTCGATTGTAGCTAAATTCTTCTACTTGTCAAAGCAGAAATGTAGACTAATTGGACTTTCATAAATAAAAGTTTGGACTTACTGTTGTCTTCCCTCTCTCAATTTCTTGTTTTTCTTGCACACGTGTTTCTTTGAAGTTTTAGTCTAACTTGCTGTTTTGGTCAATGGAAGGTTGGGGGATGGAGTGTGATATGTGTTAATCTCTTGTATGACTAACTCTCTCTCTCACACACCATTACATATTATATCTTAATTTTGGTTCTCTTTTTCTCCTGCAGATTAAGAGGAAATTGCCCAAAGTTAATAGAGTTCTTGCTTCTCGTCTTCATGAAATTGAAGAAGAGGAAAATGAAAAGAAGGATAAAGATGGTGTGGAAGCTAAGAAAAAATCCAAGAAAAAGAAAGGTCTTGCCACTGAGCTTCTTAAAGATGAACGTTTTGCCAAATTTTTTGAAAATAAGGTATAGTCCCTTGGCCTTTTCGGTTGGAGTGATTTCATTTGCTTAAATATTTGTTTTAATCTTTCAAATCTCTACTTATTTTTACTGTTTTTATTTGTGTAAGCATGATCAGTATCCAAATGTAAAAGTTAATGGCAATAAGTTGGATGTGAATATGTAAGCAGAAGATGTATTTTGTACTTTCTTGATAGATGTTAATGGAGTATGTGTATTTGTGTGTGTGCGTGTACATCCATATATGTATATACACTATTGGTTATTTGGCACTAGTTTCACTTTTCTCCACAAAAAAGGAAAGGGCAAAGAATAACCAAAAAAACACTAGGAAAATGTTGCTCATCATAGTTGAGAAAAGAGGTTTTGGCACAAAACAAGCCGCTTTTTAGTCACAACTCACAAGGTACTGTTAATTTATGAGAACTTTATCAAAGATTTCTTATCTAAAAAAAATTGGTAGCGAGTACTGTTACAAAGATCCAAAAAGCTCAATTTTTGTTGCTTTTGCTATTTGATTCTTTTATTGGTAGCTCTTTTTTTCCCCTTCATGTGATGGGTTTATTTCCCTTACTTGAGACTATCCAGTTCTGACTGATATGACAGTGGCATTGTGTAGTTTTCAAACTATTTAATTTGGTTTTTGATTTCCCATAGTGATTAGATGCCCAACCCTTCATTGTCTCTTGGAATTATTTTGAGATACCAGACTAGTCTCCATTATGGAGTGTGCTCGTTATGCTAGTTTATGTGCTTCTCTTGTATCAAGTCTCAAAGAAAAAATGGTTTCTTTTGGTTGATGATCTTGCCTTTCCTCTTTATTTTTGAACCGAAGACTAGTTTTTCTTGATTTTTGACTACGTTCCATGCCTACTGTTTTTCTTAACCATCCAGGACTTCGAGGTTGATGAATTGTCACAAGAGTATTTGGCTTTGCACCCGTTGGCGCCTACAAAACAACCTTCTTTGGTTGAGGAACATTTTGAGCCTGTTGCCAGAGATGAAGACCAGAACTTGAGCGAGTCTGATGCATCAGATGCTTCTCTCTTGTCAGATGATGATCACACAGACCACAAGAATAGGAAGAAACTCCGAGTGCCAAGGTGCCTTTTCTATATTGAGTTTATTAATATATGTATTTTCAATGCACACAGATAGTTGATATTACTCATCTAGTCTTTTAACAAACCTCAATGTCGTGTACGCTCTTGAGAAGGGTCTGATTACAATAAACATATTTATATATTCTGATTTATTAAAAAGTAGCAAAACTTCGTTGTAAATTTATCGCCAAGTAGCAAATTTTCGACAAATATTAGGGATTTTGACATTGCTACCAGAATTCCTTTTTTGTACAATAGATTTTTCCCATGAGGTATATTACTGGGAATGTCGGAAACAACACTTGCTAGTGAGGGATTTGCTAGTATTTTGAGTCTGTTCATTCAATGAACGAGTCAAACTCTCTCTCTTATGAGGCTCATTTAGTTAAGATTGTGCAGAAAACCTGGATCTGCTTAAATGGTGTATTCTTCACACTTAAAACATGTACCCCACGAGGTGTTAACTGTAATAGTTTATATATAACAAAAAAAAAATAAGTCGTTTAGAGTGATCTTTTTTGTATACGAGTAAAACTGACTTTGTTCATAACCCAAAGAATGCATGAGCTGAGTCCAAGCCTAGAAAAGTTCATTGCACGTTGACACTCCAGTCACACATTTTTCTATCAAGAGGGGGTAACAACTGTTCCCGATAAGAGAAACGAATAAGAAGCTGGAGCTCAACCCACTAAAAGCCCCGGGAGAGTTATTATTATTTCATGACAGTTAAATGTGTATAGAGATCAACTTTGTTACACTTCATAGCTTCACATATTTGTTTCCTTTTAAGATCTTTCAATAGAATAATTCAACATTATTGCTCGTGCCTTTTTCAATATATCTTCGTTTGCAAACTTGCAGATTGTATGAGGTGAAGGATGAGAGACATGCAGATGCATTCTTCAACCGTGTCTCACTTGCAAATGAAGACTCTCTTCCTTTGGGCGAAAGGGTGGCTGCTATGACAAAAGGGGAGAAGGGTTCACGTTCTTCAAATGATGTGAAAATGGGACCTGGAGGATCAAGAGAGATATCCTTCATTTCTAGAAGTAGAGCAAAGTACAAGGAAGATGATGAGGACAGGGAAGATCAGAGGGGAAAGAGGAGGGGCGTGCAATCACTTGGGCTGAAGCCTGACAGATCATCGAGCTTTGGAGGCCGAGGACGGGGAAGAGGAAGAGGTCGTGGAGGAAGTAGAGGACGGGGAAGAGGAAGAGGCAGGTGGTGAATTTGTAAGTTGTGATCCGAATTTACTTATGGAGGGAAAATCCTGGTTTGACCTTTTTTTCGAAGACTTCGAGAAAAGATGATTTACGGAGTAGCCTCCGGTCAACTTTTGCTTGATTTTTGCTGGTATGGATATGCGCCTTCCCAAGTCCGTGGAGATGCCACCCAGTTATTTACTTTCAGAAAATTAATTTATAGTTTCGTTGTATCAAAAGTAATTTTTTTTTTTAATTTATTTTGTTGTTGAACATCCAAGTATTGCAGTGCGTAGAGTTGGTAGAATAGTAGTCTTGTCTGTTTGGCTACGGAAGTTTTTTTTTTTCTTTATTTTTTTTTTAGTTTGAGTCTGATTCTTAATTCTTGTCCAAGATAATAGTTTTTTGAGAGTGCGCTTCATTTAATATGATTTGAGTAGCCCAGTGCAAGGCCGGTTAACTTTGGTATTTGTTCTTAATTCTGCCTTATGTTTCGAGTTTACTTCAGAATCTCATTGTGCTTTAGTGAATTATGTTTCAAGTAATTTAATGTACCGAAAAACTTTTTCTAAGCTTCTGAATAATCCAATTATTAATAAACCTTATTTCAGACTGTAATGATCCAATGGTGTCTCTTATTTTTCTTTTGAAAATCAACAAATAGCTGAATCTTCTGTATTACGGATACAATGTGTAATCTCTTTCCATTTGTTCCGGTTTTAATTTTAGAATGTATTAGCTTTTTTTTCTTATGTATTATTAATTTTTCCCATTCAGGTCCATGCCCAATCAGCCGTCATTATACTCATACCGAGAGACTCCCATGGTCATGTTTCTGGTTCACTAATGGCTTTGGGATCTTGTGCGTGCAAATGATTCGAAGAGGTTGTGCTTACGCAATTACATAATTCAATAATATGCTTGATTTGAATGGCCCGGTATTCTCAATATAAAAAAAAAAATTATTACATAATTCATTACTGGCATCACATTCATAGGAATACTGGGAGTAAAGTAATATTAAAGATCCTGAACACCAAGCACAACTTGGTCTAAAATGCATGGTTTAGTACGTTGATTTATTGGTACGCAATCATCTGAATGTATTGGCACACCATCACGTTGAGCATTTGATACAAATAGTTTGACGAGGACATGCTTCTTGATTGGAAAAATAAGAAATGCAAAATGTCACGAGTCTTTTCTTGCTTTGAAGGCATTGTTAACTTCAACACCTATTCTTGTTATTCCGGAGCGAGGGTTGGGCTATTCGGTGTATTGCGATGCATCGAAAGAAGGATTAGGTTGTGTTCTAATGCAACAAGGCGAGGTCGTGGCTTATGCATCGAGGCAGTTTAAGGTTCATAAAAAGAACTATCCAACTCATGATTTAGAGCTTGGAGTGGTAGTCTTTGCGTTGAAGGTGTGGCGGCATTACCTCTATGGCGAGAAATTCGAGATTTTTTCGGACCACAAATCGTTGAAGTATGTATTTACACAGTACGTCGAACTTTATTGATTTGCGAGTAAGTCTTGTCGTTGGGGCCACCAAACGAGAAAAGTCATTAACGAAGCGACGGTAATACCCGACCAACCCCATCTTAGGTCGCTCCTAATTGGTCACAACCTTAATTTTCGACGGATCAACAACAATCCATTCTCCGAAATAACATAGCCAAGTAAACTTACTTCACATAGCCAAAACTCGCACTAAGAAAACTTCACATAGAGCTTATACTCCCGAAGTATAGAAAGAACAATTCGGAGATGTTCTCGATGTGCCTTCTTGGTTGGCGAATAAATGAGAATATCATCGATGAAAATAACGACGAAAAGATCAAGATACGATCCAAAAATACGGTTCATCAAATCCATGAAAGCCGTAGGAGCATTAGTAAGACCGAATGGCATCACAAGAAACTCTTAATATCCGTAACGAGTTCGGAATGCCATCTTCTCGATATCATCCTTACGCACATGTAACTAATGATAACCCGAACGAAGATCGATCTTAGAAAAGAAACGAGAGCGTTGCAATTGATCGAATAAATTATCAATATGCAGTAGAGGATACTTGTCTTGATCGTCACGTGATTCAACTTACGATAATTAATACACATCTGCATCGATCCATGCTTCTTTGGAACAAACAACGCCGGTACTTCCCATAGTGACGAACTCGGGTGAATAAACCCCTTCCGCTCCAAGTCAATAATCTGCTCCCTAAACTCCTCCAACTCATCAAGAATTCAGAAATAATCAACATCGACTCTGGCCCCGAAACCTTCTCCTTTACAACAGATAAGCTAGCCATCATCACCAAAAGACTAGACAAAGAACAATGAGAATAGGGAGGCATATAACCGCATTCTCCTTGGAAAACAAAACCGATCCCCTTAAGAGTCCTCATCTCAACTTTACGCTTCTCATAGTCAATCACAGCCTGAAAGATCATCAACCAGTCTATCCCTAGAATGATATCAAACCCTAACATGCCGAATACCTAGATCAATACAACTTTGATCTTGAGTATTACCCAGGAAAGGTGAATGTTGTTGTAGATGTATTGAGTCGCAAGACTCGGTATTCTCTTGCATTTCTAGCTGCGGATGAGTGGGAAATAATCCGGGTGCTGAATGAGTTTGGCTTAGACTATGTCAAGGAAGCGGGGGTAGGAGCTACATTATTTACGATTAAAGTTACACTTTGATTACTTGAGTAGTTGACACGCAATGTCTTGATGACGAATTTGATGCATATCGTATTCACATTCTGAGCGAACAGGGACTTGATAGTTGGACAATAGCGGAAGATGGTGGGGTTCGATTCCTTATTTGTTCTAGAATCTATTTGAGATGAGGTTTTAAGGGAATCCCATCATTTGTGGTTGGTAGTTCATCCTGGGGGTACCAAAATATTTCATGATATTGCACGTCAATTTTGGTGGCCTAGTATGAAGAAAGATGTGGCATAATTTGTATCTCGTTGTCTTACTTTTCAGTAAGTTAAGGCCAAGCATAAGCATCTTGGTGATTTATTGCAACGGTTATCCGTTCCTAAGTGGAAGTGGGAATGGATAGAAATGGATTTTGTAGTGGGGTTAACGAGATCAAGGTGGGGTTGCGATACTATATGGGTGATTGTGAATAGTCTAACTAAATCTGCCCATTTTCTTTAGAATCGTACGATCGACTCAGTTGAGAAACTTTGTCAGAAGTATATAGATGAGATCATTCGGTTGCATGGGGCTCTTGTATCCATGGTTTCGGATCGTAATCCTCGTTTTGTGTCTCATTTTTGGTTGAGTCTTCAAGCGGCTTTCGGAACTACTCTTGTAATGAGTACAACTTTACATCCTCAAATAGATGGCCAGTCTGAACAAATGGCCAGTCTAAGTAGACGATCCATACTTTGGAGGATATTTTGTGGGCATATATTTTGGATTTTGATGGTAGATGGGAAGAGTACGTAAGTTTGATAGAATTTACGTACAACAATAGCTATCATTCAAGCATTAACATGGCTCCATTTAAGGTACTTTATAGAGGTCCATGTCGTTCTCTGATATGTTGGGCAAAAGTTAGTGATGTTGCACTATTTGGACCAAAGTTGGTTCAAGAGACGACTCGGAATGTTCAATTAATTAGATATAGATTGGAAATGACATGGAGTCATTTCAAGAGTTATATGGATGTGCGTAGACGGCCATTATCTTTCAAAGTAGATGATCATGTTTTTCTCAAAGTATCTATAAAGAAAGGGATAATGAGATTTGGTAATAAAGGGAAGTTATCACCAAGATACATTGGTCCATTTATGATACTTGAGTGCACTTCAGGTGTTTTACATCTTGATGTTGCTGAAGTACATTCGAGATCTATCACATATGATTTCCTTTGATGACTTGTATGTCGAAGAAGATGTTCTGTATGAGGTGAAGTCGATTCAAATATTGGACGTAGAAGAGAAAACGTTGAGGCAGAAAATGGTTCGCCTTGTCAAAGTATTGTGGAAAAGGTGATCAAGCAAAGAAATGATATGGGAGCGTGAAGCGGAGATGCGTGCTTAGCATCCAAAGTTGTTTACTGACTCCGGTATGTTTTATTTTTCTTGCATAGTGCCTACGAATTTTGGGGACAAAATATCCTAACGTGGGGAGGATGTAATTTCCTGAAAATTTTGAGCAAATTTTTTTTATTTTAATAATATTATATAAGATACTATAATATTATCATTATGCATTTCTTGATGTGGTTGTAGTGTTTGTATAACTGTGTTGTTATACGTAATGTGTTGGCCGTTACGTTGTTACATATCATGTTGCGTTATGGACGTGTGTTGCCTTATTGTGTGGTGAGTCATTAGGCATTGACACGTTAATATATTATATATATATTAGCGTATCAGCGTTAAGGATGTGAGATAGGGTGGTGCGTTGGTCGTTGTAGTGTTTCATTATTCATTTGAAAGCTCTATCTGATTGAATGCTTTCCATACTGCAGTTTTGTATTTTAGACATAACTCTTGGACTGTAATTCTGATTAAGGCCTTTTTTATATTGATGGAAATTTATTTCAATTATCTACAACTTTCGTGTTTTGACTGAAAGCTAATTTGAAATAGGGTGACTTCGATCGATCGAACTATCAATCGAAGTGTACAAAATTTGGCCAATAGCTTTCGATCGATCGAACCACTACTTGGATCGATCCAACTTCTTCTTATCTGGATTAACGTATTGACTTGTCACTTAATCACCTCCCATTTGTTCTTTTTCTTCTTAGCACGAATTGGAGAGTGAGAGAAGAGGGAAAAACCCACTTTTGATCAATTCTTACTTGATCATCATCATTCGTTCCTCTCCCGAGACTTAAACATACATTTTCGAAATCGTGAATCCTAAAGGTACGTTTTGAACTAGTCTGGTCTTCTCATTTTACCGTTTGATTTTCTTGTTTTACGTGCCCATTCGGATTGGAGAAAACAAAATAGATATTATCGTTCCGTGTTTCTAATAAACACCTTTCTTGGTTAGGTTTGTAATAGTCTGAGGGTCATAACTAGATCATTCTCAAGCTTGAAGTTTTGGCATTTCCGTGGGTTACCATCTAGCTTCGGGATTCGTGTGGCGTTGAGACGTCAATGCTTTTTCATTGTAATCGTGAGACAATGTGTTGAGGTAATTTTATTGATTTCCGACTTTATTTCTGTTTTTTCGTGCCTTGTTTGCACGTGAAAGCGATTGGAAATTATTTTTTCTTATTGTTCGTAGATCATTTCATGGTTTAAGCGTATTTTGATTTAGAGGTGTTTGATATGTCGTTTGCGAGGTGAAGTTTGGACGGGAATTGGAATAATTTGGGGCTTTTCTTGCATGAATTCTCGGATGTCTTCTAGCTTGGTGCGAAGTACGAGTAGTCTTTGAAATAACAATATAATTGCGAGTTTATGTGTTGTACCTTTTATGTAATTTATGCCTTTATATTTCGGTTGTTTATGTGTTATTCATGTTGCTATGATTAATGCTTCATGTCTATAATTATGTGTTATATGACTCATTTTGATACATTGTAACATCTCGGAGAATTCAATTAAAATTTTTCATTTTTTATAATAATATTATGTATTGTAAATAATATTATTATTATGTGGTATGCGTGGATTATATGAATATATGTAGGGTATAGTGTGTAGTATGTAGTGCATAGTCACGTGGCATAGTTATAATAGCGAATAGCGTAGTAATGCGGTGTGTGGTAGGGGTTTGCCAGTGGTAGCATTATTATTTTATACCTTGACCTTTTTTGCTGCTTCGACAGATCGGTAAGGGGTTCGACCTGCTCGGTTAAGTCGAGGGGGTCAAGGGGAGAGCCGCCCCTTGTGGGGTGTGGGGCAGTACCCTAGTAGAAAATTTTATTTTGTTGGTTGTTAAGTGGAAAAGTTTTGTTGGGCTGGAGTGCCGGTACACCAATGAGGGTGTAACCATTATTTTTGAAAAGTTGAAGTGAGAAGAGAGAAAGAGGAACCTCCATTATTAACTCCTTTTGAGAGTTCGATATCATCTAGTATCAGGGCTCGGATCAAAAATCAAAGCGAAGACTCTTCACCCTCATTGCTTAGAGATCATTTCTAAGTTTTACTTTCATTCCTTAGGTTTGATTTGTCTCGATTTCCGTACACTTCATCTATATGAAAATCTTATTTGATATCATTGTTTCTCGTGAAGAGTAAAACATCTTTACATTTTAGTGTTTGACGATTTGATTTCTCTTGTTAGATCAAATCGGGAGGTGTAGAAGAGGCGTATTTGGGGCTTTTGCTTAAGAAGTCTCGAGGTGCCTTCTTTTGGCTTAATATGTACGGTAGTCAACAAAAGGTTGATGACTTTGTTTGTACGTATGTGTGTGAATGAATCGTTAGAATGCAAAGCTGATAAGTATTGAATTGGATGTAACAGAGATGTCACATAGGTGTAGAATACGTGTAGACCCCTTGACTTGAATTGATACGTCACATAGGTGTGGAATTGGTGTAGGCGTAGAGATGTGTAGAAATAAGCATTGCTGTGCATGGATGATTTATATGTGTTTGTTGAATCACGAAGGCGTATAAGTGCATATAATTCATTATATGCGTAGCTCACATTTATTCTCATTTATTGATCATTATCATATACATGCGTAGAAATTAACATGTGTTGTTATTGCATTTCATTGCAATCATGTGGCATGCATGGTGTTGCGTTGGCATTTAGCCCCATCGTGAAAGGC
>MKEJ01013984.1:0-10686 GCA_001753735.1 Embelia ribes
AAATCATATTTACATTTGTCAATCTCAATTACTTGATACAACCTATCAAAAAATTCATCATATGTGGTACCTGATCGTACGTCAATACCACTACTTGCACCTGGTTTATATTCCAACTCTTCGTTATTTTTTTCTCACTCTCCATTATATTGAAAAATAACAAATGAAGCTGTAGAAACAATAAGGACCACAAATGATATTTTAGGTATCAAGAGGAATGAAAATGTTGTAAAAAAGTGAATATAAACACTTAAGAAACAGTGACAACACTAGAAAAGTTAAGAAAGCGTTAAGAAAGAATGCAAAAAATGTTAAGAAACAGTTAACAGAACTAATGTTTCACATATGCTTACAATTATTTAGTATTTCAGCAAACAATTCACTAAAACACTTCCCTACTTAAATTCTCTTTTTCTCATTATTATATTTTTTTAACAGAAAAGTTAAGAAACAATGAATAAACTGTTGAAAAAATAGCAAAGATACTACAAAATTAATATGTGCTGTAGAAATTCTGAACAACTAGACAACAATCTTCAATTGCATCAACACACATATCTTCATAATTTCAGATATAAACAAAATATATTCAAGACTTACACATGGTGAATCTGTTGGAGGCCACATACCAAAACAACGAATCTGCTGGTGAATTTGATTGTGAATCAGAAACTAAGAATTTGTTAACAAACAACTACGAAACGACTAAGAAAGAGTTAAGAAACAGATAAAAAAAAAGTTCTGAAATTCTAAATGATTGTAAAAATATCAAATCTTACACTTGAAAATATCAAATCTTACCGAGCGAAAGAGATAGAAACCGTGCTCGAAAAATAGAGAAACCGTGCGAGTGAGAGAGAGAGAAACCGTACGAGTGAGAGAGAGAGCAACCATACGAGTGAGAGAGAGCAACAGTACGAGAGAAAGGGAAAGACCGACGACATAGAAAAAGACTTGCGAAAGAGAGAACTTTGATAAAGAGAAAGAACTGAGAGAGAGAGAGGTGAGAGTGAGAAAAAAAAAGAAAGAAAAAGGGTAAAAACGTCCAAAATGTTATATTTTGTAAATATTATTAAATGGAGGTCATGTGCTCAATTTGGTGTGTTTGCAAAGTCACTTGGGCAATTTTTCCAGGTAGATAGTAGAGAAAGGGTTTGACCTGATTAAATGAATAATAGACCCATCCAGCAAGGGCATCTTGAGTTCACAATCGAAGCAATATGGATGTGGCCGTTGACCGGTATTACCAAATGAAGGAGAGCTATTGATGTAATTTAACATGTGATCTGTACGTTCAAGTTTGAAGAGACAGTTATCAGCAGTTAGTTACAATGTATCTATAAAAACGATATAAATAGATTATATGGACGCGCACAAATTCCCACATTCGGGCAAATTAGGCTAACTAAACTTTGGTGTAGAAGTAACAATAACTTGGCAACCTGTAGTATTGAGCAATCGATTGTGAGATACAAAATCTTTTTTATTCTCTGTCTAGTTTTTTGCACTTCAATTTCCATTATTGTATCGAGAGCGATAGATCGTAAGCAATAAAACATCACTTTTACTATTCATTTCCTTGTAAATTACGTTTTCATCCTGAAACTAACGTGTGGGACTTGATTCGTCTTATTTTGGAGCTAACTGTCATTCCAGTTTTGATCGATCAATCTCCCTGCAATTCGTGGAGATCTACAATATGGTCACAGACAATGACGTATCTCAGTGATTGCACCGGACAATATCTCAGCAATGAGCAAACTTGAATCTCAAACCAACAAAAAGGGCCGTTTTTAACGGTGATAAGGTCAACCAATGCTTACAAACTACTCTCTTCTTCACAAAATCAGTGTCTATTCTTAGAATCACAAAAATGGCTTTGCCAGAATCATCACAATTCTCTCACAATTCCCAAAACCAGAATAAACAAAAACAAGCTACAACCCGAAACAAGAAACCCGCAAAACATAGATTTTAGCCAAGAAAAGATCCTCCCTGGGCAGCGGCTTGTATGCTTTCTCTGGCTTAAGCGAACATGTCCGCTGCTCCGATCTTCCTCTTCATGTTCCTCTCTCTCGCGCCTCTGTCCCTGTCCGTACCCGAGTCTGAGGCTTTACTCAAGTTCAAGAAATCTCTCACCAATGCCCAAGGCCTGGAATCTTGGGTACCGAATACCACGCCTTGCAACAAGAAGACATCATTGTGGGAAGGCATAATGTGCGATAATGGGATTTTAACAGGCATCCATCTGTCACACATGGGCCTATCAGGAAAAATTGACATCGACACCTTGTTGGAATTGCCGACGCTGAGAACAATAAGTTTCGTGAATAACTCATTTTCAGGTCCAATCCAGGAATTCAATCGTCTCGGCGCTCTAAAGTCCCTGCTACTGTCGTTCAACCGCTTTTCAGGAGAAATTCCATCTGATTTCTTCTCCCAGATGGAAATGTTGAAAAAGGTCTGGCTCTCTGCGAACAAATTTTCTGGGAAAATCCCGGATTCTCTAGGGAAACTTACGCATTTAATAGAGTTACACCTTGAACAGAATGAATTTTCAGGGCCAGTTCCGAATATTTCCCAGAAAACAATAACCTCGTTCGACCTGTCAAACAACAAATTGGAGGGGACGATTCCTCCTGAAATGGCAAGGTTCGGGATATGTTCTTTCCAGGATAACCCTGGGCTTTGTGGGAAGCCGCTGAACATAGATTGTAAACAAACGGATTACAATTCCCAACCAATACAAGGGCAATCGAGTAGGTCCATGACGGTATGGGTAGTACTCGGCTTGATCATCCTCACTCTAATAGTATCCATCTTCCTCCGTTGGAGGCGAAAAGAAGCCAAGTTCAAGCACCTCCGGAAGGACAGCTTCGATGAGGTGGCGGAGGTCCGCATACCAAACATTAACCGGAGGAGCATGGAGCCGATGAGGCTGAGCCAGAAGAGCAGTTCAAGCCAGAAAGGGTCAAACCGAGGCAAGACCGGGACGAGTGACCTTGTCGTGGTGAATGACCATAAGGGCTATTTTGGTCTTGCGGACTTGATGAAGGCTGCGGCCGAAGTGTTGGGGACCGGGGGATTGGGGTCCGCTTACAAGGCTGTGATGGGCAACGGCGTGGCAGTGGTGGTGAAGAGGATGAGGGAGATGAACCGGATGAGTCGGGACACGTTCGACGCCGAGATTAGGAGGCTAGGGAGATTGAGTCACCAGAATGTTTTGACACCTTTGGCTTATCATTATAGGAAAGAAGAGAAGCTTTTGGTGTATGAGTTTGTTCCTAGAGGCAGCTTGTTGTTTATATTACATGGTAATGAACCCATCTTACTTTGATCATACCTATTGAATTAGCATTTTGATACGAGCCGAGTTTTTATACAATGCCAGTATAAACAATTTCGGTACAGACTACTGTTCATATGCTGACAACTGGGTAATAACATGTGCTCGAGTCCTAACCATAAAAATCCCATTTTTTTCCAGGTGATCGAGGGATTTCTCATGCTGAACTAACCTGGCCTATACGTCTAAAGATCGTAAAGGGAGTGGTTCATGGACTCCAATGCCTTCACTCCGAACTCCCATCCCACGAACTCCCTCATGGGAACCTCAAATCTTCAAACATCCTCTTGGACGCGAACTATGAGCCTCTCCTCACGGACTATGCCTTCTACCCGCTAATCAACACCACTCAAGCCGTGCATTCTTTGTTCGCTTACAAATCCCCCGGAGCTATTCTTTACCAACAGGTGTCCCCCAAGAGCGAAGTTTTCTGCCTTGGTATTGTAATTCTGGAAATTATGACAGGAAAATATCCTTCGCAGTATCTTAGCAACCAGAAGGGCGGGATAGATGTCGTGCAATGGGTACGGTCAGCTACTCTTGAGAATAGGGAAATGGAATTGATCGATCTGGAGATTGCCGGCAAATCAAGTAATTCACTCGAGGAAATGTCGAAGCTTCTCCGAGTTGGAGTTGATTGTACAGAGGATAACCTCAATGAAAGGATTGATATGAGAGAAGCCTTTAGAAGGATAGAAGAGATACAAGTGTGTGGTTAGACGAAATGGATTTTTGTAGGAAATATATGGGTAGAAAATTTTATTAATGTGTCCATGGTTTAAAGTTTTAATCCTTCATACTAGACCCTATCATATATCCCCTATATAAATAGAACATGATTGTTCACTTATTTAGTTTGACAATATTTAGTACGGAACTTGGATTAAATTTCAAATCCAATTTTGTAAATCCAAAGGAATCTCTACGCCTTCCACGTCTTCAATTTCCTATCAATAAAAGGATCTTGATTCCGAATTTATCTGTCGTAATTAATAAGAAAACCAAAGGAAACTTAAGCATGAAAGGAGAGAAAACCAAAACTACATGAAGAACGAGCTCTTGTATAGCCTTTGGAACCTCAATTCAAAAGCATTACGTTGAATCCCAAATTTCTGGTACCAATCGGCTACCACAGAGCTGGCAAAATAAAATTGTGTCATAATGATCATTTAATCAAAAGAGTAACACTAAGATCACAAATAGACACCGAATTGAAATCAAAACTAAAAGTGTAAAACGCGGGGATGCATATACACGTCATGTGAATTCCTACCCAAATGAGACCAAATGATGACAAAGAAATGAATGTGCAATTTATGATAATACGGCACTAATCACTTGGCAATGAAAGTGGTTTGTGGTGACTTTAATCATGTTAGCTTAAATGATGGTTGTTAAATGTTACAATTCCTCTTTTACCATTCATCGAATTAAGGCTAGTATAAATTCATGCGTAAATTTGGAGGTATAAGTGGGGCCTTTTTGGAATCAAAAAGCATGAAACATGACAAGGAGAATATACTTTTTAGAGTAGGGAGATTACTTACAAGATAGATTATTATTTCAAGGAAGTGTTTGCTTTTCTTTTTTGGGCCGAAGCAGAGAATATCATTCGTGATATATAAAGTTGATTTCGGTAGCTGAGTAGTTGATTGTCACTATATTATTGATGAAATATTCAGCAGCTTATGTTAAGTTATTGTTGCTTCCTGTGTGAAATTAGTTGCTTATACAATGTAGGAGTAACCTAGTAAACACATCACTTAAATTGCCTTGGATTAGACTTTCAATGAGTCTGTTTCTGAGCTTAGAATTGCTAATTTGGAATGTGCTATACAATTCTTATAAGGAAAGAAACATAGATTTGGAGGATAATCCAAAAGAAAAACATTGATCCATTCCCGGGTAAGGGAGAAAAAGTTCGTTATCCAAACAAAAAAAGCAATGTACAGTTCCATCGTTTATTTAGTTTTCGATATTTCCTCTTCTGTCATTCATGTTACAGCAGTATCATTTATTTCTGAATTTCGACCTCCATTGTGAAAGAACAATAAAATCTGAGATGCACTTGAGTCACGAGCGGCTCCATTTTAGGATGCTCGAAAATGTTAAATCCTCTTTGGTACTCTTTCAAGTTCCTTGTAAATGTCTCCTTAATTTCATGAAATGCAATCTTATCAAGTTCTTGTTTCTTCTCATCTTTCATTCCCAAGAACCTGTATCCAAAAAGGAATAATCATAAATAAATAAACAAATAATAATAATAATAAATAAATAAATAAATAATCACTGGCTTAAAATAAAGATCCTCTATGCTTCCAGTTCCAGTCTCGCGTCTCTCCCTCACAATGAGATACATGCTGACATATAAAATTTGGAACCAGCCTCTTATTGTGATTTGTAAGAGGAAGCGTGTTAGGAGGCTCAAATAGAGTAGAAGACTTGAACTCGCTAATGTTACGCAATCAACCGTATATATAAGAATAAAATGTCTAAGAAAGGGAATAATCATACCGTTGTATATATATTATCATAGAAGGCATCAGAGAGCAATCAAATCTCCAAAACAATATCTGCAACCATAAAATAGTTTCAATAAACATTCTAAAAAAATATATAGCTGTGTACAACATAGATGATTTTGGTCATGTACACAAAGTGTACAATAATTCAATCATGTATGTGGTTACAGTCTTTGAGTTGATCTTTTACTTAAAAATAGGATCCATGTACAGGATGTACTTACATGGGTTTTCGTATAGTTTTAGTAGATGATTGTCGATATTTGGATTATTTTCCTGACCATAAACACGAAGACAAGAAGAAATAAACTTACAATCAGAATCTGTTTTGACCCATTTGCTTCCATCATTTTCGACCGCAGACAAATCATCATCACTGTCTGAATTACATAATTGTTTGGTCTCCAAATATCTCTTTGCAGTAGCTTTTGGATTAGAGTTCTGGGGATATATTTTCTTGTGAAGAATAGCCCTTAAAATCTGTAATAAAACACATCATCATAATCCAAAAAGAAAAAAAGAGCAAATGAAAACCCTAATAATCAGTTTAGCTCTTTGTATGTAGTAAACTAATTCACGTACTGACAATCATGTTTGAAAAAGTATAGTCTCTTACGTGGCAATATTTTGCGTTCTAGATGTTGCTAAATAAGAGTTTCATACACTTTTTATACATGATTGTCTATACGTATATAATTACTCTTGTAGGTATGTATACCTTCTGCATTCTGGACTGATGCTCCGGATTTGGATCTCTTAAGCTAGGAGTAGGAGCAAAACCACTTCCACATACAAAAATCTTTTTGAGCATAAACGAGAGTGATTTTTTCCTGATAGAACCCTTCTTTTGATCCGCATGAATATCCTTCTCTCTATTATTAACCACACTCATACTCCACGGGAGCCTGCTAATTCCGTCATCCTCCCCCTACTCACTATTATCATCATCTTCCAAAATGTATCCAGATTCAGGATTTTGAGTATCCAATAATCCGTCGGATTGTTGTTTATATAATAGTTGTGTTATCTTTTTTTGTAGCTCATTCACTTCCTCGGGGGTGATGTCTTGTATATGATCATCGGAGGTAGTATTGGTTTCTCCAAGACGGGATTTATTTGAATACTGTTTTAAATCGTTGTTGTTTCCAAACGTACCGATTGCAAGCAATCCGTCAGGCCAGTCACTGAACTCTTCTCTTCGTGAGTCTTGCCTGGTACTATCTGTTTCAGAAAACAGATTAGTGAAAATATCATAGCAACCGAGGTTCTTTATTGTCTGTATAAAGTGTGTTTAATTTGTGGTTAGTTTCCTTTTCTCCCCCTGATTTTAGCCCCAATCTTAGTTGATCCCGACTTTTTTCCTTGGGGATTCCTACATTTCAAGTCCTTTAGACTAGTTTGTTTTGACGGTACTAGTTTCTCAAATGTTTTTGTTGCAAAATTAGAACACTTCACTAATTGGTGGTGTCCCTAAACCTTGCAAAATTTTGTTTAACTGATGTCCAGGACTTAATTCTAGAACTAGAAAATTGGTACTTGAACTAGGAATCGGTGTAGAAGTCAATGTTACTACTTACTAGTCTTATTTAGATACAAAAAACCAAGTTTCACAAAACTTTTTGCAAACAACCAGATGACAATGCATGAAAAGAGGAAGATATGCTGTTCGCTTACTCAACGAGGAATCTTTTTTGATCTCTTGTTTACCAGTAAGTTCGCCACGCATCCAACTAAAAATCTGCAACACAAAAAAATAAAAACTAAATGAGTTACGGGTGAAAGCTCAAGCTCTCTGAATGCATGGTCTACAACTACAACATGGAGAGACATAGGCCGCGTGCACTCATATATCTTTACATATGTAGGAAATATGCAAGCGTTTAAATAATTCTGTCACCTCCGAACCAGCATATCGTTCCAGTAAAGCTGTGGCAGATGCTGGTTCGGTGTTGTGCCCAAGCCAGTGCCTGACGCTAGCACAACTCGTGTGTTTAACATGAGAAAAGAGTATGCTTATGGTCTTTTATATTGCAGTTTTAAGAGAAAAGCTATATGCATCTAGTTTATAAGGTCAAAATAGAATAAAAATTTAGAAATATTGTAACCAAATGAACACTAGATTTTAAGCAAAAAAAAAATAAAAAATTGAGCTCAAAAGCTGTAAGCATCAAAGCCCTTACCTTCATTTTGAGAAGATAATATTTAGAGAACTCTAGTGCAATGCTAAGAGGGTTGGATATGAAAGGTTGTTAGGCTTAGAGAACTTATGTACTCAACCAAATCTCCTAAGCCAAAAATAGTGCTAGTTTTTCAAGTGTTAAATAGAGGTGAAATAAAATATAAGATATTCCAATAGCCAAGCTGTAGCTTAATTTAAATTTGTTTCAAGTCCCAAAGTACTCCCCATGCCAACTATTTTAGTATACTCATCTCTTGTTTCACTTTTAAATTTCCAGCAAATGTGCATGGTCTCAAGTCTTAAACATTTATATAATCACATGATACTTTTTTCTAATTAAACAATTGTAGTTAACATTAAATACTCGATTAATTAGCTTCTAAACGCACAATTAAAACAATTAGGTATATCATGAATTTTGTTCATTTCAAATTGCTTTCCCTCCAGAACTAATTCAACACAAGTTTTTAATCCTACTTTCTTATATATGATTATAGTTGAACCTATTTTAGGTTGTCAATCGTGGAATTTGTTTCTATCCCCAGTTTAGGGTTATCTATGGCCTAATTATTGGCTAAAGCTGTAGTAATGATGGGAAATGTTAGCATAGATCCGACACGGCTACACCTCGATATGTTGTAGGTTATGTGTTCGTATCACCAATTTTACGCCCACAAGCTCCATGTGCACACCATAGACCCTCGAACGTTGGAATGAGCATAAAAAGTAGTCACCCATTGGACACAAAACTAGTTGTATTAGTATCCAGTGACTGATATCTGGAATCGGTCTCTTTGTAAGATTGTCTACACAAGGTCTATTGCAGTCGCACGGTGCTCGATTTTCGTATTCTTAGTTTTTTTATTCCTAACAATATAAGCGAAAAATGATGATTCTCGAGCGTGCAAAAGTTAGGCATCTATAAAAAGTTCCTAATAAGACAAGCAAATGGAGTACAAGTATGAATTGGAAATTGAAATTTAGAGGGGTATGGGACGAATTGATTAAGTAGCTAAAAGCATAGCATGTTCCCATGGGGTTGTCCCTTACCGACCCTACTACCCTTTGGCGCACTCGTTCAATCATTCTCAAGGGAACCATCTTCCTAGCCACTTTTATAAACCATCCCCACAAATCTAACGTGAATTTCTTTTTTAAATATTTTTCTTCATGATGATCCATAACTCTTGTTCAATTATGTGATATACCCATTTGATACCAGTCTTTAAACTTTTTTTAACGAATGGTTTGGCAGCCGACTTTTTCTGCTTACAAAAAAGATGTTTTTTTGGTGCAATAGGCGAAAATAACTGAAAAAATAAAACGAACGAAATACTTTTTTTTCTACCCTCGTATGAACCAACCACCCGGATGTAGCTTTTTTATGCTAGTTTTTTCACTGCTTTTTTGAAAAAAAATGGTGCCAAACGGGATAATTTGATAATTATAATCTAGTGGGAGCATTGCTGGCTAACTAGGAGCTGAGCTACTGGTGGCCTACTCATCTTCATCCACATAAAACTCGGCTCAAGTTTGATTAGTGCCTTTAGCAAGATTATACATGTGTGTGTAAATGTGTCTATATCCTTCATATAATTTATATGGAATTGCAAAAATTAGATACTTACATGTGTTTTCATATTAATGTTAAATTTCTAATTGATTATTAAGAAGAAAAAACACTACCAGTGGTGATAATCTTTAGCTTAAAAAAACTCGTCCGAGCAAATATTGTGTTCTCAACCGGGTACTGATCTACGGTAAATTCTTTAATCAATCCGCCAAATTTTGTTACAAATTGAGGCATATTGTCATGCCCTGGGTTCCTAAAGAACCGACACGTGAACTAGTGCAACAGCTTATCGCAAAATACTTTCTTAAAATCTTCAAAACACATTTAATTTAAAAGGCAATTGGTAGCATGCATTGGAACTTGAGTTGTTACAAAATGGGAAAAGACTTGCACTACACGTGAAAACCTTAATAATTTGGTCTCAACGTTTCCTAAGGGATGATTAAACAAAGCACTAATTTAACAACGTAATGGCCAATAAGGCCTTGATTTCACCAGAGAGAGACATATGCATGCTGACTTGCTCCCTTACTATACCTTCGTTGCATCTGAATTTTAACTTCAAACGTGTGATAATAGAGTCTGTCCCGAGATTTGCTAGTTTCAAAACATAGAAGCACAGCAGATGGTTATGAGATTCCTTAAATAAAAATAGTACGCTTCTCGAATAAGACAATATAATCAAATAATTAATTCTCAAAAATAGACATACATTGAGTCAAAGATTCATAACGCAAAATATTTCTAAATTCATGGTTAAATTAATATTGATTACTCAAATACTTCTTTCTATATGAGGTTTACTTCATTCTCATCCTAGACAAAATCGCAAATTTTCAAAGGATCGCACTAAGTTCAGAAACACGTACTCTGAAACTTAGAGAGGTTTTAGAGCAATGTACAACACGTAATGTTACGCCCCATAATTTTACAATACATCCCGAGCACATTACTCACACAACATCACATATAATGAAAGATAAAACTTCTCAAATAAATATCATTTTCTCAACATCTCATAAAATATTAACTCAGGCTAAAACAGTTTGCCCAATTTATTTGAAAA